>ML398095.1:5770-43406 GCA_005239525.1 Nicotiana knightiana
CACACACACACACACACACACACACACACACACACACATATATATATATATATATATGTGTGTGTGTGTGTGTGTGTGTGTGTGTGTGTGTGTGCGTATGAGAGTCAGCACTCGAATCGCAAGTATGATTTGCGATCGAGGGAAGCTTTATGATAAATCGGTATAAGTGTATCAGCACTCGAATTGCAAGTATGATTCGCGATCGAGGGAAGCTTTATGGTAATTGTATATTAGTGTGTCAGCACTCGAACTGCAGGTATGATTCGCGATCGAGGGAAGCTTTATGGAAGTTGTATATAAGTGTGTCAGCACCCTGAGTCGCAGGTATGATTTGCGAGCAGGGGAACTTTTACGTCTATTCAGTGTCTAGATATTTCCTTATGACTCCGACCGGTTGTCTTAACCTTGTGTGCGCTTGGCTATTTGGTACTGTTTCCATTGATGACAGATATTTAGGGGGAAAAGGAAAGTGTACATTGTTTCTTATTTTCAGTAGTTTCCTGGATTTCTATATTTGATAGGTATTTGCTGCCTACTGTCTCACATGTCTACTGCCTTTCGTTATATCTTGTTTTGTATTATTACTGTTGGACCTTAGTGAGTGTCATGTCAACCTCTCGTCACTACCTCTTCGAGGTTAGACGGGATACTCACTGGGTACATACATATATTTATGTACTCATGCTGCACTTCTATACTTAATTGTACAGGTTCTGAGGCTGGTACTTTTGATTATCCGACCGGAGCTTGACGTATATTCTGGATCTGACTCCATAGTGAGCTGCCTCCCTTAGATATTCCCAGCAGTGCTATGGAGTTATCTTTTTTGTTCATTTCTATCTACTTCTCTCAGACAACAGTACATTTTGTATAATCTTTTGTATATTCTACTAGTTCGCCTGTTGACTTATGACACTAGTTCCTGGCACGCACATAGTAGATTCCTTATTTTGGGACTGTATATATTGGATCATGATCATTGTGGCTGTAATTACTTAAGTTGGTTAATGTTTCCTCTTTTATTTAAATGATCTAAGCTTAAAACTTTGGGAATATGTGGGGTTGGTATGTCAAATAAGGATAATCTCACTAGTAAATAAATGTTGGCTTGCCTGACTCAGGTGTTGGGCGCCTTCACGACCTGTGTGGGATTTTGGGTCGTGACAAGGAGCCCCTCCGGAATCTGTACACAACCCTAGTGAGCGTACGTACCTACTGAGTACGAGTGCCGCGTGACGAGTGATTGGGAGGCATGAGTGATAGTGAGGTTGCCCGAGGGGCTGATACTGAGTGATTGTGAGGTATACTGAGTGATGTTCTGCCCGAGGGCCGATTTATGGTACATTTTTTGGTCCGAGGGACTATTTATGATTTATTTTATTTTACACTAAACTCTTCAGGTATTTGTTTTTCGGAAATTATTGGAAAACACATTTTTCAAAGGATTTTACTGAAATTGGCTTTTAAAGCATGTCGATTTCATATATATATATATATATATATATATATATATTCCAGGGAAGAAAGGTTGTGCTTATTATGAACTGATGATTTGATCTTATATGTTTCTTACTGCTTAGACTTGATTTACTTTCATTACTACTGAGGTGGCGCACTTGTATTCGTAAAAAAGAGTTTCACAAGTAAGCCAACTCTTGATTAAAAAACTGTTATGATTAAAAACAGTTACGAAATCTTTGTACGCATATAGAAAACTGTTATCAAATAGAACAGTTATGGATGAAAGATCAAAATCCTTGTATTTGTTGAGAAAACTGTTATCAAATAAAATAGTTACGGATAAGAAAACATTTCCCTCGTGCTTATTAGAAAATTGTTTCCAACAAAAACAGTTGCGGGTAAAAAGCCCAATTCTTATAATAACTGTTACTAATGAAAAATAGTTGCTCCCTTGTATTTACTCGAAAAAACTGTTACCTATGAAAAACAGTTACGAAATACAAGTGTATATCAAATCTGTTAAATAAAAACAGTTGCAACATGAGTCTTAGACGATAATCATAAACACATGTAAAATGTCGTGGAAGTTCAAACAAAAAACATCCCTTAGAAGCATTTCTAAACATGTGAAAAATTCCTATCACTCTATTACATTACTATGAAGTGGAGACATCTTTTTCATTCAAAAACGGCCCTATCTTATAAATAAAGCCTATCATAAACAAAGGCTTATATTTTTTACAAACACCGTGCCTACTATAAAAAGGTTCGAGTGATTTTAGCATTTTCATGCGAAAGTTTAGAGGTAAAACTAAAAACCTCAAAAAGCAAGACATGCAAAAGACTTAAGAGCAAAACAGAAGCTCGAAACAAAAAAGTCATAAATTGCATTCATATCAAAAAGAGCGGCTAAGTGAGAACTAAGTACTAACTAGTACTTAGCCGCATATAATAATTACATTTTTCTGCCCCTAAGTTGTCAGTTGGGGACTTCAAAGATCGAAATTTACCCCCGATGGAGCTGGGGGTAACCACCAATCCAATAAAAAAAATAACAAGAAGAACCAATACTTTAATCTTCTTGTGGAGGAGGGATGACTTCTTTATTAACAGGAGGAACGGGAGCAACTTGAGGCGAAGAGCCACGAGCGGCAGAAGTTTCACCATCAGATGGAGAAATATTAAGACCTTGTTGAGTCTTCTCCATAGCCTCTTTGGTTTTAGCTATTGTAGCACTGAGGTCGAAACCTTCTTGACTCATCTCTGTCAATGTATCAAGGCGAGAATTCATATACGCCCAACTTACATCAACAGCAGCCGCTTCTTCAAGATCGTTATAATCTTTTCCCAAATTTGAAGCTCGGCTTTCTCCGCTTCAGCAGCTTCATGGGCAGCCCTCAGAGGTATGATCGACTCCTCCAAATTTGGACTCTATTTAATGCATTACGCAGTTCTTCTTGGGTCCGGAGAGAGTGATTGTACGAGCTCCCCAAAATATACCTCCTTCTGCCCTAGCAAATCCTTCAAGTTCCTGATCTTCTTCGAGGCTTGAGACAGTTGTTCAGGAAATAAGGATTCCCGAATGCTCTTATCCTTATTAGCCTTCTCCACCGCCAGTTCCGTTGCCGTAATTCTTAGTTGTCTTTTCAAGGTATTCCTCTCCTCCTCTAAGGCGTCCATATCAATTCTCAAGCTATCATACTGTGCCCTTAGATTACCAAGATCAGCCTGCAATTCTCTTGTTTCCTGATCCGAATTCGAGATCCTCTTCATAAGCTATATACCAACAAGGTTGATCTACAAGAAGCAAACCAATTAGATATGATAAATTATATAGACATGGTAAAATTCACATGTGGAAATAGAATTGCACCGTACCTTCAAGGAGGTATGCACCACTTCATTGGCCCAAGTAAGGGTTGTATGGCTAGCTATCTTGGTTTTCTCCGTGGGACCTATCAAAGATTTTGATCCATACCTCGGACTCACCCGTCTTCTTGAAAAGACTTCCCTCAGCTAGAACCTCTATTATCACCCTCCAAATATCCCTGCTGGAAGACCCTACTTCCCTAATGGAAGGCATGGATAGGACAGCAGCAGGCACTGAGGGTTGGGGAACTGAAGAAGTCACGGTAAAAATGGCAAGCACGGAAGATTGAAGAATTGAGGAAAATGTAGGTAAAGATACCGCAGAAACCGTAATAGCTAAAGGAGCGGAGGAAACACGAGGAACCGATGAAACATCTTCTCTTAAAGAGTCAGAAAAAATAGTAGCTAAAGGAACATCATCAGGAGCAAGATCAAAACCTTCATGGAACAAGTACTCAACAGAATTATGAACAGGGAACTGTGAAACGTTTTTAGAGATTAAGGGTCTAACTGCAGCCACGCAAGACAAAGTCATGGGTGTAGACTCGTCGTCCAAAACTACTCGCCTTCTCCGTGACCTGTGCACCAAAGCACCCTCCTTTTCTTCTTCTTCTTCTTCTTCTTCTTCTTCTTCTTCTTCTTCTTCTTCAGAACGGGACTCACCCACTTTCCTCTTCAAGGACGACGAACTAACAATAATCTCTTGGGCCTGGGCCAGAGACATCTTTGGAACTGACGAAGCAGACACCCCACGGCCGAAAACCCTATCAAAAAGGGGAAGATTAAGCGAGAATAAAAGAATGCTCTAGCAAGAAAAGAAGTAAAAAATTTTACTTACCGTGGGTCTTTACTTGTCAACCGTACTTCCCAATGAAGTACTTCCAAGACCTTTCTTCTAATGGAGCGACAAACAACAACTTTTCTACCCAGTCACAGATACCGGAGACATTCTCAACAGTACCCATGATTGCTGGAAGAAGAATAAATTGATACGGTATTAATAAAACATCTCAAAGAAAAACAAATGCTAACCAAAAATGTACTTACATGCACGATTCCACTTCTCAGGGAAGGGAAGATTCTCTTCATGCACTAAACCAGCACTGGGAACAACGACATACCGAAGATACCAACCTCTGTCCTTTTCATCATCACGGGTTACCAACACTCTCTTACTTCGAGCAGCCAGAGTAAAAACCCCTTGACGAAACAGGACAGGAGAGTAAAGATGAATAATATGGTTGAAAGTAAAAGGAACTGATGCTAAGGAAGCTAAACTCCTAAGACACGCAACCACTCGCCACACAAGCGGACCAACTTGTCGCAAACAAATATCGAAGAAACGACAGAACTCGATTATGACTGGATCAATGGGAGGTCTAAACACTAGTGTAAAAGGATACATATAAACAAAAGAATAACCCGTCTTATAAGACGTTATTCTTTGATTACTGTTCGGAAAATAAATAGGGAAATCAGACCTCTAAGAACAATCCCTACAAACCAGGAAAATATGGCTCTTAATAATAAGGGTTGAATACCTCTCAACACTGTCTAAAGAAGAAGACTGGTCTACAAGAATTGGGTTTTCCCTAGTAAAGACAAATTCAGCGGGAATAATTTCATCAACTTTAGGTTCACGAAGATGATCGTCTTTACCTCTAGATGAAGAACGAGAAGACTTAGCCCTAGGAGAAACTAAAGACCTAGCGGAAGGAGGAGAAATTATATGAGAGGAAGAAGAACCTCTTGAAGGAGTGGATCCTAAACTCCTTAATCTACTGCCCCTCCGACTCCTAGTCGGGGCAGAAGAAGGTGTTATGTTTTCCACATCTATTATTCTTTTAGGCTGATTTGATGAAGACATGTTTACATAGGCAATGGAAAATTCTTTAGAAATAAAGGAGACAAGTTATAAAATGTTTCGTGGAAGTAAAGAAAGGAAGAAGGGTATTTATACTTGAATACGACCGTCAAAAATGGGAAAAATAATGATGATAACTCATAATTAAAGGTGTCACTTCGGGACTGATGCAGCTGCAAAAAGCCCTATAAGGTGACGAGTAAATGCAGAACCAATCCGAGAAGGACACATGGTATGAGCATTAAATGGAAGTGACAAACGACGCCTATGTTCATAAAAAGATGCGATATTTCGAAGCAAAGCGGTGGCAAAATATTCCTTCCATAAACGAGTATCCACTTACCAAATATTAATCGATAAATATATGGTAAGTGGGGGGACTATCTGTATTGGTAAAAAAGAGTTTCACAAGAAAGCCAACTCTTGACAACTCAGTCAGTTATGTGGACGCAGGAGAACGCGATAGCTGGATGAGATTCTTTGAAGAGGTATGGAACAAAGAGGCAATTTGATAAACCCTCGAGCTCATCAACCACGGGAAACTATCTCTAAATCGAGACAAGGAAGGGACACAGTCAGAGTGAATCTAGACAGAGTTACAGATAGATTCAGGAATCCCCAATAAAAAGCCCGGACATTATGTAACCTTCACATAACAGTTATGGTTGCCCTTGGTAATGCCTCATTAATGTAATAATTAGTCATTAATGAACAATTATTGTAAGAACCAAATGTTATATTAACACACCTCCTATTTAAATGAAGGAAATATAACTTGTAAGGACATCTGATTTTCGAAGACAATCTACTTTGCTTTTCTATATTTCTGAAATATTGTATATTACTCCTTTCTCTTTATTTAGTATTATTTCCTTGATTATCAGTAACCCGTGTTCATCCTAGAAATATCTTTGGTCAAAGGATCTAATTCTTTGGTTAAACAGTACTCGCATTACCCTCTGCACCCATGTGTGCAGATGCAGGTGTTGGTACCGAGTGTTAGTCATCTATTTTCATGCGGAGCCAGAGTCGGGACATAGAGGTAAATTTACAGCGTCTGCAGCATCTATGTTCCCCTTTTTTATTTTGTACTTAGTTCTTCTTCCCGAGATTTTGTATTATGACAGTAGAATTTGTGGTATTATCCTTAGATGCTCATGACATGTTGGCTCCGGATCTTGGGGATGGTTGTGGACTGTTTAGCTGTTTGTTTTGCTTAATAGATTCAGTAATTTATATACGTTTATGAAATGTTGAAAATAAGTTGTAAATTTTGGAAAGAAACTGTAAATATGTGAGTGTTAGATAGCCTAGTTCCACGATAGGCTCCATCACAGCCGGCTTAGGATTGGGGTCGTAACAAGTTGGTATCAGATCCTAGGTTACATAGGACTCAACGGTCATGAGCAGGTTTAGTAGAGTCCTGTGGATCGGTACGGAGACGTCTGTACTTATATTCGAGAGGCTGTAGAACCCTTAGGAACAATCTCATTTTTCATGAATTCTGTCGTGCCATTTCGTCGATTCTGGAAATCTAAATTTCTGTTGTTTCATTCTCTCACAGATGGTGAGGACGCCCAGCGTTTTCTGGACAATTGTTAGAGGATGCTTCGTACTGCTGGGATTCTGGAGACCAATGAGGTATCGTTTGCTACTTTTCAGTTTTCTGGGGCTGATTTTACTTGGTGGGAGTCCTTTGAGAGGCGTAGGCCTATTGGTTCCGCATCCCTCACCCGGCAGAAGTTCTCCACTTTCTTCTTTGAGAAGTATGTACCCTAGTCTCACAGGGAGGAGCAGTGTAGGTAGTTTGAGCATCTGCATCAGGGGCAGCTATCAGTGACGCAATATGAGATGCGGTTTTCAGAGTTGGCTCGTCATGCCACCGAGTTTGTTCCTACCGATAGGGAGAGGATTAGGAGGTTCGTGGATGGCCTCACTTATCAGCTCCGCATTTTTATGACTCGGTACAGGGTATCAGATGCTACCTTCGAGCAGGTTGTTGATATTGCTCGAGATATTGAGTCAGTTCGCCACCAGGAGCGGGAGGAGATGGAGGCCAAGAGGCCTCGTAGATCGGGTGGTTCTAGTGGTGCTCCTTCCAGGGGCAGTTTCAGCATGGTAGAAGTCGTTCATTCAGGCCTCCTCAGTTAGTCCGCCCAGCCTATAGTGGTGCATCTTCGGGGCATGGTGCCCGCAGTTCTCAGCCAGGCCGTTCTTCATTCGGTGCCCTCCCAGTCCAGAGTGCAGCTCGAGCACCACCAGTTCAGAGTTCCTCTATGCATGATTCTTCTAGTGTCCATTCTGGTGCCAGGGGTTTCTATCAGTCCCCGTCTCCAGCTCCAAGGAGTTGTTTCGAGTGCGGAGAGTTTGGGCACATGTGGAGGCAGTGTCCCCGTCGTTCTAGTGGTTCTTCTGAGCAGAGGGTCCAGCCCTCTTTTTCAGCTCCAGTTACTTCACCACCCGCCCAGGCAGCTAGGGTGGGGGCCAGACCGCCAGGAGCCGCCCTAGAGGGGGAGGTGGAGGTCAGGCCCGTATGTATGCATTTCCATCCAAGCCAGATGTTATGGCCTCCGATGCAGTGATCGTAGGTATTGTCTCAGTCTAGCGTCGAGATGCTTTGGATTTATTTGACCCTGGTTCTACATATTCCTATGTTTCATCATATTTTGCCCATATTCTAGATATGCCCCGTGAGTCTCTAGTTACGTCTGTCCATGTGTCGACTTCGGTGGGCGATACTATTGCTGTGGACCATGTGCATCGGTAATGTGTGATATCTATTGGGGGTCAAGAGACCCGAGTGGACCTATTGTTACTCAGCATGGTCGATTTTGATGTGATATTGGGCATGGATTGGTTATCTTTGTGTCATGTTGTTCTTGATTGTCACACTAAGACCGTGACCCTAGCTATGCTAGGACGTCCGATGGTTAGGTGGAGAGGTTCTTCTGAGTATGTGCCTAGTAGAGTGATTTCCTACCTGAAGGCCTAGCATATGGTTGAGAAGGGATGTTTATCCTATTTGGCTTTCATGAGGGATGTCATTGGTGAGACTCCTTCTATTGATTCGGTTCCTCTGGTCTGTGACTTTCCGAACGTGTTTCCTGCAGACCTGCCAGGCATGCCACCTGATAGGGGCATTGACTTTGGTGTTGACCTGGTGCCAGGAACTCAGCCTATTTCTATTCCACCTTATCGTATGGCACCAGCGGAGCTTAAGGAATTAAAAGAGAAACTTCAGGAACTCCTAGATAAGGGGTTCATTCGGCCTAGTGTGTCACCTTGGGGAGCTTCAGTGTTGTTTTTGAAGAAGAAGGATGGTTTTATGCATATGTGTATTGATTATCAGCAGCTGAACGCGGTTACGATGAAGAACTGGTAACCCTTGCCTCGTATAGATGACTCGTTTGATCAGTTGCAGGGTGCCAGGGTATTTACCAAGATTGACTTGCGTTCTGGCTATCATGAGTTGAACATTCGGGGGCCCGACATCCCGAAGACTGCCTTCAGGACTAGATATGGTAATTATGAGTTTCTGGTTATGTCATTCGGGCTAACTAATGCCCCAGCAGCCTTTATGCACTTGATGCACAATGCATTCTAGCCTTATCTGGATTATTTCATCATCGTGTTCATTGAAGATATCTTGGTGTATTCCCGATCTC
The DNA here is from genome assembly GCA_005239525.1 of Nicotiana knightiana. Classification (NCBI taxonomy): domain Eukaryota; kingdom Viridiplantae; phylum Streptophyta; class Magnoliopsida; order Solanales; family Solanaceae; genus Nicotiana; species Nicotiana knightiana. Next base: position 14,630 of record ML398095.1, read on the forward strand.
GGGAGGATCATGAGCAGCACTTGAGAGTTGTGCTTCATACCTTGAGGTAGAAGAAGTTGTACGCAAAATTTTTGAAGTGTGAGTTCCGGCGTAATTCAGTGGCATTCTTGGGGCACGTGGTGTCCAGTAAGGGTATTCAGGTTTATCCAAAGAAGATAGAGGCGGTCCAAATCTGGCCTAGACCGTCATCAGCTACCGAGATTCTCAGTTTCCCTGGTTTGGCAGGGTACTATCATCGTTTTGTAGAGGGATTTCGTCTATTGCAGCACCTATGACAGGGATGACCTAGAAGGGTGCCCAGTTCAGGTGGACTGAGGAGGGTGAGGAGAGCTTTCAGAAGCTCAAGTCAGCTTTAACTACAGGTCCAGTATTGGTTTTGCCTACGGGTTCAGGTTCTTATACAGTTTCTTGTGACGCCTCGAGAGTTGGCCTTGGAGCGATTTTTATGCAGGACGGTAGGGTGATTGCCTATGCATCCAGATAGTTGAAGGTGCACGAGAATAATTATCCAGTGCACGATCTTGAGCTAGCAGCTATTGTCCACGCCTTGAATATTTGGCGTCATTATTTGTACGGAGTGCATTGTGAGATTTTCACTGATCACCGTAGTTTGCAGTATCTGCTTAAGCAAAAGGATCTGAATTTTTGTCAGAGGATATGGTTGGAGCTTCTCAAGGATTATGACCTCACTATTCTATACCATCCGGGGAAGGCCAATGTAGTGGCCGATGCACTGAGTCGCAGAGCAGAGAGTTTGGAGAGTCTAGCCTACCTTCTAGTAGTTCAGTGGCAATTAAAACTTGATGTTCAGGCTTTAGCGGGTCAGTTGGTGAGATTGGATCAATTAGAGCCCCGCGGGTATTGGCGTGTGTAGCCTCCAGGTCTTCTCTTTATGATCAGATTAGAGCATGCCAGTATGATGATCCACACTAGCTCGTTCTTCAAGACAGGGTCCGTCGCGGTGATGCCAGAGATGTGGTTATTGGTGATGATGGGGTCATGAGGATGCAGGGCCGTATTTGCGTGCCTAACATGGATGGACTTCGAGATTTGATTCTAGCTGAGGCCCATAGTTCACGATATTCCATCCATCCAGGTGCCGTAAAGATGTATCAGGATCTGAGACAGCATTATTGGTGGAGGCGGATGAAGAGGGATATTGTTGAGTTCGTGGATCGGTGTCTCAACTGTCAGCATGTCAAGTGTGAGCACAAGAGACCAGGTGGATTGCTTCAGAGATTAGATATTTTGGAGTGGATGTGGGAGCGGATCACCATGGACTTCGTTGTTGGGCTTCCACTGACTTTGAGTAGGTTTGATGCTATATGGGTTATTATGGATCGGCTAACCAAGTCCGCGCACTTCATTCCTATCGGTACTACTTATTCTTCGAAGCGGTTAGCTGAGATTTACATCAGGGAGATTGTTCGATTGCATCGGGTTCCAGTTTCTATCATTTCTGACAGAGGTACTTAGTTCACATCTAAGTTTTGGAGAGCCGTGCAGATAGAGTTAGGTACTCAGGTTTAGTTGAGCATAGCATTTCATTCTCAGACCGACGGTCAGTCGGAGCATACTATTCAGATTTTAGAGGATATGTTGTGTGCCTGTGTCATTGATTTCGGGGGTTCATAGGACCAGTTTCTGCCACTCTTGGCGTTTGCATATAATAATAGTTACCAGTCGAGTATCTAGATGGCTCCGTATGAGGCCTTGTATGGTAGGAGGTCAGATCTCCGGTTGGTTGGTTTGAGTCGGGCGATGCTAGGCTATTGGGCACAGATTTGGTTCAGGATGCATTGGGTAAGGTGAAGTTGATTCAGGAGCGGCTTCGCATGGCACAGTCTATAGAGAAGAGTTATGCGGACCGGAAGGTCCGAGATGTGTCCTTCATGGTTGGGGAGAAGGTTCTACTGAAGGTTTCACCCATGAAGTGTGTTATGAGGTTCGGGAAGAGGGGAAAGCTGAGTCCCCGGTTCATTAGGCCATCTGAGGTGCTTCAGAGGATTGGGAAGGTGGCTTATAGACTTGCCATGCCTCCTAGCTTATTGAGTATTCATCCGGTATTCCATGTTTCGATACTCCGGAAGTATGTTAGTGACCCGTCTCTTGTTATGGACTTCAGCACGGTTCAGCTCGAGGGTGATATGTCATATGAGGTGGAGCCAATGGCTATTTTGGGTCGTCAGGTCAGAAAGCTGAGGTCTAATGATATAACTTCAATGAAGGTTCAGTAGAGAGGGCAGTCGGTGAAGGATTCCATCGAGGAGATCGAGCGGGAGATGCGGAGCAGATATCCTCACTTATTCAAGACTCCAGGTATGTTTCTAGACCCGTTCGAGGACGAACATTTGCTTAAGAGGGGGAGGATGTAACGACCCGGCCGGTTGTTCCGTGAGATTAGCCCCGTTTCCCCTGTTTCTACATTATCATATGTTTCTTAGTCTATTTATGTTGTGTTGGGTCGGTTGGTTCGGGTTCGGAGTGGTCGTGGTGAGAACTGAGACACTTAGTCTCTTAAATTGGCTTAATAGTTGGAAAAGTCAACTGGGAGTTGACTTATTGGTAAACGGCCCCGGAATGTCAATTTTATGGCTCGGATAGCTTCCTTAGATTATTTGGGACATAGGAGTGTGTTCGGAATGTGGTTTTGATGTCTGGTGTAGAATTAGGCTTGAATTAGCAAAGTTGAGTTTTTGGCGATTTTCGGCCGGCAGTGGAAAGTTAGCTATATGGGTCGGATTGCAATTCCATAAGTTGGATCAGGTTCGTAATGTCATCTTGGATATGTGTGCAAATATTCAGGTCAATCAGATGTGTTTTGGATGGTTTCGGCATCTTTGGTGAAATTTAGAAGTTTCAAAGTTCATAGGCTTGAATTTGATGTGATTTTGGTGTTTTTGCGTCGTTTTTGGTGTTTTGAGGGCTCGGATAAGTTTGAATTAGGTTATGAGACTTGTTGGTACTTTTTGTTGAGGCCCCGAGGGGCTCGAGATTGATTTCGGATGGTGCGAAATTTGGACTTTAAGTGACTTTTCGCAGGTGCGCACCTAGGACAGCAGGAGCGGATCCGCAGGTGCGAGATTTTTGCCGCAGGTGCAGTATAACTGGGCAGGAAGTATAAATATGTGCCTCCGCGAAATTTTGGCATTTTTCTTCATTTTTCTATGCGGGTTAAGTCTATTTGGGAGAAATTTGAAGGAGGACTTCGAGGGTCTTCTGTTTCTCGGACTACAAACTCGATTCTATGTTATTATGTGACGGATTAGGCTTGGAATTAGTGGATTGAATGGCATAAATTGGGGGTTTAGGGCTTGGGAAATTGAAACTTATAATTAAATTTAGGGGTTGTTTGTGGTCGGACTTTGATGCATTTTATATGTGTGGACTTGGGAAGGGATAAGAATTCTTGTGATGCAATATTTATCAAATTCCAAGACGTGGGCCCGGGGCTCGGGTTTGGCCAATTTCGGGAATTGTGCTGAAAATTGATAGTTTTCGATTGAGCCTCATTCATTTAGCGTATATTGATGATGTTAATCTAGTTTTGGTTAGATTAGGAGAAATCGGGAGCCGGTTCGAGGGGTAAGAGCATCGCGGATTAGTATTTTGGCCCGGTGGAGGTAAGTAATGACTATAAATCTTTTCCTGAGGGTATGAAACCCCGGACTTCGTGTTTTCTCAATATTTTTAGAGTGGCGCACACGTCAGATGGCGAGTATGTGGCGTGCACTGATTTTTGAATTTAGACTTGGTCATTTCCGCGGCAACTATTGAGTTGTGTATTTCACTCTAAATCATATGTTAAATTGTGTTCTAAAACTATTGCTATATTTGGGTTGTAAGCCATGTTTGGGGCCTTGCGCCGACTTGTTTAGACCCCTTGGGGGCTATTACTGCTATTTCCTCACTACGTTGATTTATGATTTACACTCAGGCATGTTATGCTTAACTGTTTTCGAAACTCAGCCTTATTTACACTATTTGAGTTATAAAATGATCTTTTTGGGTTGAGTGTCTCATTTTACTGATAGCCCGAGGGGCATACTGAGAGTTTCTGACTGAGTGAGGTCGATGGCCTGATTATGAGGATATGAGATTCTATGAGGTAGCTTGATTTTTAGCGCTTGGGCTAAAGGAGCCCCTCCGGAGTCTGTACACACCCCCAGTGAGGGCAGGTACCTACTGAGTGCGAGTACCACTACCAGTGCCGAGTGCTAAGTGACGACTGATTGGGAGGCATAAGTGACAGTGAAGTTGCCCGAGGGGCTGATACTTAGTGATTTTGAGGTATGCTGAGTGATGTTCTGCCCGAGGGGCTATTTATGATCCATGTTTTGGCCCGAGGGGCTATTTATGATTTATTTCATTTTACACTAAACTCTTCGGGTATTTTTATTTCGGAAATTGTTGGAAAACATATTTTTCAAAGGATTTTACTGAAATTGGATTATAAACATATATATATATATATATATATATATATATATAAAGGTTGTGCTTATTGTGAACTGATGATTTGATCTTATGTGTTTCTTACTGCTTAGACTTGATTTACTTTCATTACTACTAAGTTGGCGTACTCACATTACTCCTTGCACCCCTGTGTGCAGATACAGGTGCTGGTACCGAGCATTTCTCATCTATTACCATACGGAGCCGGAGTGGGGACATAGAGGTAGCTGTTCAGCGTTCGCAGCATCTCTGTTCCTCTTTCTTATTTTGTACTTATTTCTTCTTCCCGAGATTCTATATTATGACAGTAGAATTTGTGGTATTATCCTTAGATGCTCATGACATGTTGGCTCTGGATCTTGGGGATGGTTATGGACTGTTTAGCTGTTTGTTTTGCTTAATAGATTCAGTAATTTATATACGTTTATGAAATGTTGAAAATGAGTTGGAAATTTTGGAAAGAAACTGTAAATATGTGAGTGTTGGCTAGCCTAGTTCCACGATAGGTGCCATCACGACCGGCTTAGGATTTGGGGTCGTGACATGCATGCAAGGTGCAAAATTTTAGTGTGAGGTGTCAAGGAAAATAAACTCTGGCTTCAAAAGGGACGTTTCTTTTGATGAATAAAGGGAATTTTACCTTGTCAATTTTTGGCAATGTCATTTTTCTATATGCTTTCACACATGAAGGATCCATATAAACCGATTATCCAATCATTCACGTGACTTTATGGTATATCTTTCAAGTGGGTGACTAAATCCTTCAATGGTGCGTAGTCAAATAGTAGAAAATTCATTTCTAATCAATAAAGCAATTAAGAAGTTCGAGACCCTTGTTCCAATTATTCCATTGATTTGATCATTAGCTTTGTGTACTCAGCAAGTGTCATATCTAACCTCCGTGATGTAATAATGGTAATCATTAATGATACTCACTAATAACATGTCCAATCCTTGAATTTCAAGAGTACACAACAATGGTGCCATCTAATCACACAACACAGATAAAACCACATCGGTGCACGAAGAGATAATGTGCCAAATCCTGAATCAGTTAACAATCCAGCATATAGAGAAAGATACGCGCCTAATATCATTAAATCATCAAACCTCTATATAGAGAAAATATGAGTGAAATACCAGATAATCCTTCATCAGTTGCATATATTGAAGATGTGCATTAAACATCAATTAATCCTTCCACAATGGATATAGAGAAGACACGCATGATTAAACAAGTCTGATTCACATATAGAGAAGATAGGTACCGTATCTTATCTCATCAAGTGTAACGAACCGACCAGTCATTTCGAGCAACTGTATTAAGTTCGGTAGCTTGAGGTCATGAGTAGCTTCATATATTGTATTATGACTCGTGTGTATCATCAACTTTGGTTTTCAGGTCCCTCAAAATTGATTTGGAAGAATGATTCTCAACTTAGAAGCTTTAATTTGGAAGACTTGAACAAGTATGACTTTTGTGTATCTGACCCCGAATCGGAGTTTGGTTGATTCCGTCCGGTCTGGATGGTGATTTTGGACTTGAGTGTATGCCCGAATTTGCATTTGGATATTTTTAGAATGTTTCGGCATTATTTAGCAGAAGTTGGAAAGTTGAAGGTTTACAATATTCGTAAGTTTTATCGAGAGTTAAATTTGATTATATGATTTGAATTGATGTTCCATGAGTTGGTATAGTCTCTTTATTTCATATGGAACTTGTGTACAAAATTTGAGATCATTCTGAGTTGATTTGATATGGTTCGGCACGAGTTTTAGAAGTTGAAAGTTCAAAAGTTCTTTAAGTTGGATTTGAGGTTCAATTCGTCGTTTTGATGTCATTATGTGTTATTTAAGGCCTCGAGTAGGTCCGTTTTATTTTTTGGGACTTATTGGTATGTTCGGAAGGGGTGCTCGAGTGAGTTTCGGACGTAGTTCAGATCATTTCGGATGGTTTTTGCATTGCTGGTTTCGCGCCCCCTTTTTCTCGCGAAATCGAGTTTCAACATTTGACGACTCCTTTTGAGAGAAGGGAAAAGGAATTGGTTGTTGGAGAGTGGCCACCTAACGGATTAAGGTGTGTTAGGGCACCTATAGCAAATAACTAAAATTATACCAGTTTGCATCACCAGAGATTGGGTAAGGGCTCAAATTACCTCGAGGGAAAGGTGTTAGGCACCCCTCGAGGTCCACAACAGTGGGTCCCGGCCAAACTTCACTAATGTGAATTAGTCTAAGAAAGTGAAGAAACTATTTAATACGGATGGGAGGTCCTAAATGTTTTAGCCTATAGGATCACCCCGTGCAACATAAATAATACTTCGTAACTCTCCCAAGATGGGGGTGTTACTCATATTATTCAGCAGGTACATACTATCATCTCCTGCTACCCAATTATTATCTTTAGGTTTTTACCCAAAACGCTCTAATTCATTCTAACTCGTGCCCTATGCATGCACTGCCTGTCCCTTACATATGGTCCTGGAGACATTGGGACCTCTATTTTTGGATGGTTCTAGAATCAACTTATGTTGCTCAAAATTGTAAAACTAAGCGACATAAAAAACATATTGGACTTTTCATAAGCAGAAAAAGGCTCAATTTAGCCCCCACACATAAGGCAGCAGATGCACGCGAATACATTGGCGTATTGGCAGTTTTAACGGTTAAGGCTATTGATTCCTATAGACATGGTTTCTATGTGATTATGGATTTTAAACATGCTGACAGTTTATGAAAAGTACCTCTAGGTAATTCTGTAATGTAAACGTGCTGACAGTAATTCCTAGGTGATTCTATAATTGCCTATTGATTTCAATTAAAAGCGTTTAAACCTATAGGCAGGTTATGTAGGTGACTTACTTAGCAGTTGACAACAAAAAAAATGCTCAGAATTATTAGTTACTCCTATAAGAATTCTTTCTAGTGGTATTTAACAAAACATTATGCAGAGTTCCAGTTTACTATTCAGCACAGACGATAATTACCCCTATGAGTGTGAGTTCTACCTTCGAAACTACCATTATAGACATGCATATTAGTTAGGCGAGTGTGACAATTAATTAAAACCTATAGCCATGATTTCTACAGAAGCACATTTGAATATGCAGTAAGTTGAACTTGATTATTATATTTCCTATAGGCATGGTATCTAATCATGCAATGGCAAACATAAACACTTAGACAAGCTTTCCGCAAAATATTTCTGAGCGTAAAGTAAAACCTATAGGCATGTTATCTAACATATAATAGCAGAAAGACCTATGGGCATGTTATCTAACATATAATAGCAGAAAGTCCTATGGGCATGTTATCTAATATATAATATCAGAAGACATATAGGCATGTTATCTAACATATAATAGCAGAAGACCTATAGGAATGTTATCTAACATATAATAGCAAAAGACCTATAGGCATGCTATCTACCCCTTTCATATAGGATATCAAATAAGCCCATTTCCCAGTTTTATTATCACCCCCAATTGTATTTACATATAATTATTACAGACCAGAATCGAATAAATTGCAAAATATATAGACTATAGGAAGCTTGCAGCCAAATACATCAGGATAGGCCAAGCCCTTCAATCCACAATATCTCCAAAAACTAGTGTTCATAGAGCTCAATAATGACTGATTAACCTCTGTTTCATACCAAGCCCAATTCCCTAGTGTGTCAGAGTTCCCAAGGGGTTCACGAACCCCGATAAGTGCTCACACTAGAGAGGAATAATCATAATAAATTTCAAGGAAAGCTATGGACCAAATCCTGGTGTGTCAAAGTTCACGAGGGTCTCATATGTACCCTGAGCAGTGCTCACACCAGGAAGGCCAGGACAGTACTTATATTACTTTGGCTTTCAGCCAGCAAAGAGTTAGGACTCAGAAGAGTGCAGGACAGGATTAGGAAGCATACATAGGGAATAGAATCACACATAGCACAGAGACAAACACTTTGGAACTAAGAATATTTGAAACAAACAAGTTTGAAGATTAACAGTGTCATAAACTGATAAGGACCAATTCATGAGCATGCTTCACAAAAGACAGTACAGAACTCAGATTAGGATAAGTCATACAAAATAAATTCATTGATCAATCATGTGTCAGTAATCACATTAGTTATCAGTAAGCATTAACCAAGAGGTTATAGCATGGTGAGCATAGAATCAAATAAATAACATGATAACAGATTTAGCAACAAACTTAATGAGTTTACATGGAGAACTAGTGTCCAAACCTACTTAATACCAAATGGCGGTCTTAGGTTACACATAATTAAACAGATTTTATCCATTAATCTACTGGGTTAAACACGTCTAGAATACAGAAAGCAACTAGTCTAGTAACAATAGCATATTGAACAAGTGACACAGTAGAGAAGTTTCAAAAACTTACTTAGTTCAGATGAAATACAAAGAGGTTTACCAATGCAACAATGATCAACAACAGCAAACAATAGAAGATTTCTGGCCTTGTCTTCCAGCCGGCTAGAAATCAAAGCAGAATAAGAACAGTATATAGTTTTAGTAGTGAGAAATACTCGAGTTCTCATAAAGCATCTAATTAATTAAGGAAAGAAAACTCAAAACATTATTTAAGGTATGCTAGAAGTAATAGTACATAGACGCGTAAAACAGAGATTTTAACACAGTAATCCTGGGAATCAAACAAGTTTGGGGAATCAAAGACTTTTAGGGTAAGTGAAACAATTAACGGCAAGAGTCATAAAACAGATAGACAAAATCAACGAAAGAATTAAAGAATCGAAAACCCTAATTTGTAGGGTAAGTAAAATTAGTCAGAAATATCAAAGGAATAAGATGCATAGAGATGGATAAACAGCAACATTAAAGATTCAACCATATTTGGTTTGACTTTTTCAAGAATCAAAACCCTAATTTTAGGGTAAAAAATTAGTCAGAAATATCTCTAAAAAATCATAATAGAGATTTACATTGATGAATATACGAAAATAGTAAAGAAAAATATTTAACAAAAATAGAGAACCATAAGAGATCTGACAAGATCTGAACCCTAATTTTAGGTTAAGTAAAGAATCGAGAAAGATCTCAGAGATTCATACCATAAAGAGACAAAAATGAACATAGACAGAAAGAAGCAAATGTCTGAACCAGATTTGGTTCGAAATTAAAGGGATTTGCTTGCCATATTAGGAAAGCAATTATGTAACACCATAAACGGATAACCAATAGTAGGCATGGGTTAATAAGGTAAGGGAATCGACGATTGACTCCATATCTGGATTGGAATCGAAGGGGAAATGGGGTTACGACGCTAGGGCTTCAGAAGAGGAGAAGAAGAGAGAGTTTGAGGGAGGCGGGGTTTAGGAAAATGAGGAATTAGGGTTAGGGTGGTTAATTAAAAAGGGAAGGGTGAATGGGGGCCGTTAATCTTGAGAGATCAACGGCCAAGATTGAAAAGAGATTTGGGTCGGGTGTAGGAACGGGTACCTGTTGGGTATTGGGTTATGGGTTATTTGGTTTGGGCTGGGACGGACTGGGCTAAGTTTTGGATAATTGGGCTGGGATTGGTCTTAAAATGTAAAAAAAGGTTGTTATTTAAATACTCAATTAAATTAACAAGTAATTTGTAACAAATGATAAATAAATAGTAAAAATATTATTTGTGCATAAAAATGGTTAATAACAGTTATTTAACACTACAAAATATGAAGAAAAAAAATTCATAAATAAAGTAATTATAAGTATATACGGGCTATTATTGCAGAATGTGCAATTTTAATCTTTAAAAATACAAATGTAATTATAACAAATGCAGCAAAATATTTAAAACTAGTATGGATGTAAATGATGAAGTTAGATGATAAAAATCATCGTATAATAATTTGTGATGCAATTAATGATTATTTATCTAATAAAATATGGGAATAAATTGATTTAAAAATCTTTAAAATTATAGAAAATTAGGAAAAAAGCTTGTATGTGTTTACAAATCAAATGATGATGCATATGTGCTATTTTGAAATTATATATGTATATTTAAAAAATATGAGGAAAAAAGTGGGTATCAACAGTTGGTTGTTGGTGAACCTGCAGAGCATCGGGATCGCGAATCACGGAACGTGATCACGTAAAGGAGTTCTGGAGTTGAGTATTTTCTTCTTTGAGTTCACAAAATTTGACTGTGTTCGCGTAGTTTGCAGGAGCTTGAGCATCGCATTCGCGAAAGAGGCTACGCGTTCATGTAGTGTAGAACTAGGTTGGGCGGGTCTTCATGATTTCTTCATCGCGTTTGCGCTGGAGCATCCGCGTTCCCGTTGGTTTATGCAGATGTTCTACGCGATCACGATACCGGGGTCGCATTCCCGTAGAGATTCATCGAGGCTGAGCAGCTTTGTGCTTTGCGATCGCGAAGACTATACCTAGAGCGGACCTATAAGTACTCTGTTTCGGACCTTTGAGTTTTTTATCACATTTTGAGTCGGGAGCTCGGATTTGGGTGATTTTGGATAGGATTTTAACCACATGGATTGGGGTAAGTACTTTCTACTCAGATTTGATTATATTTCATGATTATATCTTTGATTCTGGTATTTGATTGATGCTTTTGAAATAGAAATTGGGGGTTTTTGTATAAACTTTCCTAAAGTGAAATTTTGAGTTTCGAACATTGATTCAGATTCGGAATTAAATGAAATTAGTATGGTTTGACTCGTAGTTGAATGGGTTGTTGGAATTCCTGAGTTTTGTCTAGTCCCGAGGTGCGGGTCCGGGTTTGACATTATGGTTGACGTTGAGTATTTTTTTAAACATTCGAACTTTATCGTTTGGACTTGCTTCCTATGACAATATTTGATGAGTTTGAGTTGCTTTTGGCTAGTTTCAAGTCGTTCGAAGTGTAATTGAGCGGGATGGCGCTTCTAGTGTATCGATTTGGCTTGTTGGTAAGTGACTTGCCTAACTTTGTTGGATAAAAATTTCCTACTAATTGATATTGTTTGCTACATACGGGAGTGATGCATATATGAGGTGATGAGCATATATGCATGTGCCAGAGTTAATCATGCTTGGGGTAGATTATATGATTATTTGTTCCCTGTTGGAATATGTGACCTTCTTACTTCATGTTTTACTTGACATTAATATGAATATGAAGTTAAATGCTAGAAACCATGATTCAGCTTATTACAACTTGATTAAAATTTGATGTACTCTTTGTGAAACTATTGATGTGCTAAATTCGTCCATCACCAAACTTAATCACAAATACATCGCTACGACCTTTATAATTGAGATATTGGATTTTATACTTAAGTTGAAGATCATTTTTGAGATTTGTGGAGATTACTGAACAATAAGGTTCTTGAGGTTTATTGAATTGTTATTGGATTGAAAGTTGTGATCTATGTACATTTGGAATATTCGCTTAATCACTCTCCTTGATGTTATTCATGATTTCTACATTGCTTGTTATTGATATACATATGCTTGGTGAGGAATAGTGTAAAGCACGAAGGGTGATGCCGTGCCATTTTATATACATTATCATGTGAGTAAGAGTGTAAAGCACGACGGGTGATGCCGTGCCGTTTCATATATATTATCATATGAGGAGGAGAGTAAAGCACGAAGGGTGATGTCGTGCCATGTCAGTTACATTATCATGTTAGGATGAAAGTAAAAGCACGAAGGGTGACGTTGTGTCATTATTTTTATCTTATCATGTATTCATGGCAAGAATGGTGTTTCCGTGTAGGCGAGGATGAGAGACATGCATGTGATATCTTTTATTTGTGTATAAATTCATGCCTTTATCTTGAGTTGTTACTGTTGCACCTATGTTTTCTGTGTAACTTGTCATTGTTGTTTTGTCTTTGTCCTCTACCTCATATGTTGTTGTATTGTCCATGCCTTCTATATGTTTAACTTGTAAATAACATGCTTTCATTCTTGTTTTTCATATCTACATCCATTTTGTTTCTCATTTGTTGCATTATCGTATATGCCTTCTATATTGTTAGTTATCCATGCCTTCTATTTGTTTAGCTTATAAAGATCATGATTTCCCTCTTGTTTTTGTATCTACACCTAAGCCTCCTACCATTTTAGTTAGTGAAATTTATGTTCTTCTATCTTAATTGCTATCATTACTTCTATGCCTCCTACCTAGTCTGTTCTCATTGTCCATATGCACTTCCTTTTTCGTTATTACTACTTGTGTATGTCCCACTTTATCGTTAATGTTATTGGAATTTCTTTCACCTGGTTGGTACTGTTATACATATGCTCAGTAAGGAGGAGATAAATGCACGAAGAGTGTTTCCATGCCAATTGATTTGACATACATTCATATATTTAGTGAGGATGAGATAAATGCACGAAGGGTGTTGCCGTGCCATGATTTGATATCTTGAGTTCATTTCTCACACTATGAAAGCTTTGAATTTACTACTCTGGTTTGATGGTCATCTCTTTAAGTAAAGGATTGGTTGTGATATTGACAAATATTGATTGTAATTTCTTCTAGTAATCAATTGTTACTTCGCATATTTGTTCTTGTACACTTCTCTGTTATGTTTTAGTATTGTGTCTATTGCTATTCTACTGCACAGGTAATATCAGTAAGTATATTTAACTAAAAAGCCTCGTCACTACTTCACCAAGGTTAGTCAAAATACTTATTGGGTACATAGGGTCAGTTATACTCATACTACACTTCTGCACCTTGCGTGCAGATTTTGGAGTTGATGTTGTTGTGCATGGCAGGAGCTGGCATTGAAGATGTACCCGTTGTCCGGGCATGACTACCATTTGTCCTTGGTAGTTATAGATTTGAGTTCTATTTCTATATAATTCAAACAGATATTGTATTTATTCATCATTTTTGTTTTGCAAATCTAAATTGTAGTTGCTCGTGACTTGTACTACCAATCCTTGGGATTTTGTATAAATTCGTTATATCAGTTATTGGCTTAATGTTAATTCCAGTGGAATCGTGTTGACTATATTTGACTTACCTAGCGGGTCGGGTTAGGTTCCATCATGACTAGGCAGATTTTGAGTCGTGACAAGTTGGTATCAGAGCACTAGGTTCGTAGGTTCTATGAATCATGAGCAAGTAGCTAGTAGAGTCTTGCGATCGGTATGATGACATCCATATCTATCTTCGAGAGGCTATAGGGCATCTAGGAAACTTCCCTTCTTCTTTTTTTCTCATCGTGCGTCTTTGTTTCATCTTGACTCCTATATCTTTGATTTCTTTCTATTCACTCATACGCTAGGTTGTGCACCCGGTATCAGCTAAGCACCGATGATTGTGATGTTGCGAATGGATTATGAAGGGATATGGATGCTTGATTATCGTCCCGATGTGTTGTCTAGTCTTGGGAGAAGATGCAGTGATAGATCTTTCAGCCGTTCATTTGTGGTGCATAGCGGATTCTTGTATCTGATTAGTAAACACGGACTTGGGAAGACTGGATAGTGGCCTAGTTTTTGTGATTTTGGTGGGTTCATGGTAAGGTGTTGATTTGAGTATAACTGGGGGTTATCTCCTGCGTGATGGGTTTGGATCATGCGTTTGTATGAGGTTTCCATTTGATGGAATACGTATATTATCACTTCAGAGCATTTGGGAAGGTTTGCTTGACTATTGCAAGGATGGGTATACATTTGGCAGACTCTTCACAGTTTTATATGACCAATATTGCGTGAGTTTTTGAAGTATTCAATAGAATAGGAATGCGGGATCGGGGCAACTATGAAGATATGATAATCTAGGTTACCGACAATGTGTTCTATAGCTTCGAGCTAAGTGGGAGAGTTTGCTATCAATGATTGGGTTGCCGGATCATGTGCTATATCAGTTTCAGAGCTAAGGGATTGCTTGATTGTTTCTTTGAATAGTCATGTGCTGGTGAAGCGCGGTTTTCTTGGTGCGTCTTGGCTGTGTATTGAAGATCAGAGTAAGGTGAGTGGTTATCGAGAAGGTTCTGATGAGTTCCAAATCATATGAGGCATTTAAGGACTCCTAAATTTGTGAATGGATATGTCACGACCCAAAACCTACTATAAGATGTGATGGAGCCCAACGTCGCGGTTAGGCAAGCCAACGGTGAACCATCTAAATAATTATTCATTTTATTATTTTGAAATCACAAGTTTTATTAAATAAAGAATTTAATGCATTTGAAATCATGGATACATACAATATTAGTAAGATATAAAATAAAAATGTGACAATATTAAAGCAAAACAATTAACATCAACAAGAATATCCCAAAACCCAGTGTCACAAGTGCACGAGCAACTACTATGAAATACAATACCGATACAACATCTGTCTGGAATGTAAAATAGACAGGATAACATAAATGAATAGGAAGGACACTCTGTGTGCCGCGGATTGTAGCATGGGATGCATCTCACCGTAAAGTCCCCGCAATAGTTGCGCCTTTGCATCCAAATGACCACCAGAAATATATACTTGCATAATAAGTGCAGAAGTGTAGCATGAGTATGTAAATCAACGCGTACCCAGTAAGTATCTAGCTTAACCCCCGAGGAGTAGTGACGAGGGATCGACATTGACACTTATTAGTGGTTCAATAAATCAACATGTAATAAATTATAAATGAACATGAAATACAGCAACAATAATAAGTAAGGACTGTAACTAGAAAATATCCTCCAACATTTGTGACAATGTGTATTTCTCAAAATCCCATATACTATCTCAATAGATAAGAAATATCAAGTGATATCTTCAACAAATAAGGAATATCATATAAATGCCAGGTCTCAATCAAAGAAAAATCTAATGAATAATCGGACTTCTAGAAATATTGCACACGATTATGTCGAGGTCGTAAGACCCGATCTAGAGTGTTGTGTACACTGCCCAAGGTCGACCAGCGTGAACAAGAGATGCATCTCAATATACTGCCGAGGCGTTCGGCTCGATACACATGAAAGGAAGAAACATATCGATTTACGAGCCACGTGCTTACAACATAGGTACAGGAACACAAAGTAAACATGACTTTTATTGTTTATGAAATATATCGCCAAACAACTCAAGGTGATAAAGCTCGGCATAATATATTCCATAACCAGTTTCAATTACAGATCCAATTAATTAAGCTATAAAATTGAGTTTAAATAATTCAAATATTATATGATTAAGTTCTAAGTCTACTCGAACATAAACATGTTTTTATCTACGTATAGACTATCATCACCTCGTGCTTACATAGAATCCACAGCTAGTAGCACATAATAATTTAGTACTTACGGGGTAGTTTCCCCCTCACAAGGTTAGACACGAGACTTACGTTGCTCCGAAATTCGATAACCGGCTTCAACGCCTCTCTAACACCTCAAACCGATGCCCATCGATCTGAAACTATCCAAAAAACGTGCAAAACCAATCAAAATATACCCAACAACTCTTAATTAATCAATTTATTACAATTCTCAACCCCGCTCAAAGAGTCAACAAAGTCAACTTCGGGGCCCACGTGCCCGAATTCCAAAACACATTCAAAGATAAACATTTTCCATAGCACCATGAACTCAAATATATAATTAATTCTCAAATTCATGTCCAATTTCGTGGTCAAAATCAAAAAATACCCTTTCTAGTTTTCTTCCAAATATTTCACAATTTCTATCAAATTACATATTAAAATCCATATATAACCCATGTATCTATCTTACAATAATTGGGAATAACTTAACTCATGATATATGTCAAAAAGATCTTCAAGAATCACCCCAAATCGCACAACATGTGCTCCAAGAACATAAAAGAACAAAAATGAGCTCAAAATCCTGAAATTAGATGTTTAATACACCCGTCATGCCTCCTTATCCGCGATCGTGGTCATAGTCACCAGATCGCGTTTAACAAAAGATCTAGCGACGTTTCCTTCATCCTTATCACAATGTACAAATTGTGTTTTCTTCTTCACTAATAACGTTTTTTACAAAATTCTAAATGAAAAACGGTTTACTTTTTTGAAAACTAGAAACAAAGGACTACAACTTTTATTTTTAAATCATCCCCAAATTCCTTATAGATTGCAAAATATAAGCTCCCAAAGTCAGACAAGTGACAGTAGAAATTCCTTTTACGCGATCGCGACCTTTTTTCCACGATCGCGGCCAAACCTCCACGATCGCATTTCACACCCTGGACACCAGTTAACGGCAGTTACAAAAGGCCTAAAAGTGGTTTGGAACCACCCCAAAACTCAACTGACGTCCGAGGAACCTTGTTCAATCATTCTAACAAGTTTATATGCCCTATGTAAACTTGTCCGAAGGCTCAAAACACAATTTACAACATCAAAACCAAAAATTAAAGATCAAACTCAATTTATTAAACTCTCTTAACTTCCAAACCTTCATCTTTTGTTGAACGCGTCCGAATCACACGTAAACATTCCGAAATGATGCAAAATTTTACGTACAAGTCACAATCACAATATGAACATATTCCAAGGCTCGGAATCCCAAACGGACATCGATAACACCAAAGTCCACTTCAAATTAAAGTTAGGAAATTCTAAAACCTTCAAAAATCCAACTTTCCACATTAGGCGATGAAACGCTCCTGGAACATCCGATACTCAACCCGAACATACTCCCAAGTCCAAAATTATCATACAAACCTATTGGAACCTTCAAATCCCGGTTCCAAGGTCGTTTACTCAAAAGTCAAACCTTGGTCAACCCGTCCAGCTTAAATATTCCGCATTAAGAATTTTCCATCTGAATCAACTCTGAACTTCCCAAAAGTCAAATCTCACTACACATACAAGTCATAATACATTAAGTGAAGCTACTCAAGTCCTCAAACCGTCGAACGACGCACTAGAGCTCAAAACCACCGGTAAGGTCGTTACATTCTCCCCCACTAAACATATGTTTATCCTCGAACATTCAAAAAACAGCTCCCAAGTAGCCCAAAATCGTTGTTTAACACCTCGTGCACCTACCCGTGCCACCATAACCCATATGAGCACTAACTCGAGCTAGACGGAATACCCTTCCTTTTGCCTTAGCCCATAAGCCTTAGAACAAAATTCTAACATCCAAAATTCTCTATTAGACCTCATTCTAACATAAGAACATCATATCAATCTCAGCATGTCGTACCAAAACATGATCATGCACCCATGTTGAAATCACACAATGCACCCATAATTGGTATGCCCATAATAACATCCCCCAATCGTAGAAGCTGCAAATTCACTAACCTGATGCTCGTAGTACACTTCATAACACATATAAGCCCTGATCCAACCCCAGTAATACTGCAACGGTAAAGAGACACGTAGAAGCTCATAACCACCTGCCAATTCAATAAGTCCTGGAGTCTCTCCGCTTGACAAGAACCATTTCCTCATTCTGAACTAATTACTGATATTTTCATCCTAATATACATTATACAAGTCTGATTTCACTGATTCCAAGCCCAGTCACCTCATCTCAACAAGCACAAGCCACCCGGGCAATGAGCAACCTCGAACACCATCAAAAATATCATATGATGCCACCAATGCGCCAACAAACTACAACTCAAATAAGACTCATATAGAAGAATGAACTCTAGCAAAGAACTATCCAGGCCGCATAACGAATAAAATGGCTAAACAGCTGGTATGAACCTACCTTAGCGAATGAGAAACAAGGCACACAAAAAAGTATGAGGAACAATAGTCAACATCTCACTATTGCGGCGTGCAACCCGATCCACACATGATACCATTGCAGCCTACAACCGATCCAAACATGATGTTGTTCCAGTGTGCAACCCTATCCAAACATGACACTGTTGCGGCATGCAACCCCATCCAAACAACATATACGTGGCGGCGTGCCACCTAATCTACACATAAAAATAAATAAAGAAATACCTATCAAGCCATAATGCCCATACCTACTAAATACCCAAATATCGACCACATGAACGCCAAGTGCATAAATACAATCCTGGGGAGATGGATAGCACCATGCGCTACAAAACTCAAGCACGAATAAGGTGCAATAAATGACCTACATATAGAGAGCCATCTTGCCCGTATAACACCACAAGTTGCACAGGATCACAACACATGTGTGTGTAATCAAGACATGATACAAATCCACATGGAATAATAGAGTACATAGAATAGTTGACGACAAGAATAACATCCAACACCCAAAGACTCCTTCGATCGAAATGTTATGTTGAATGAACACATCTGACCTGATGTAGAGCATACATTCACATTAGATCAACTAACGAACCTCAAGCCGACTTGATCATCCCATACTAGGCCAATAACCTTCCAAGGATCAATAATGACCATATTCATGACACATAGGAGCAGTCGTCAAATCTGGAACAAACTCCCACAGTCCACAACCAAAGGAATAGAGCGCCTCTCGGTCATAACCTCTTCCATTGGCGATAGTACCAAAATCTTCATCCCTGATTTCAGTCTCTAACAATCAAATGGCTAACACGTCACACTTATACAATCTTCCCGTGGGATATGTCCCCCCCCCCAACATTCTGTACCAAGTAGTAAAATTTGAACATTAATGGCCATCGACCATGCTATTTCTCTAGTGCCAGTTTAGCATCCGCATTTCAATATCTAACACTTCTTCGACAAAACATACCATCCTCAGGCTGCCCGAAAATAGTGCCTGCATCCACTGAACATCTAAAATCCTCCCCAGATCCTCCAAGCTCATGACATTCTTATCAAAACCGAATCGCAACCTTGATCCTCAACTTCCAATTTCCATACTGCATACTATACCTATCATGCCCCTACGCGAGAGTCCGAGAATTTCATCATAACCCCTAAACCACCAGTAGAATAAGCACTTCAATGACTAGAACCCCTTTCACTCCACTTATTTCAGAAGAACAATTGCAACACGCAACCAAATTCTCATAACCGTAGAAAATGCAAACCTCAAGTTGTGTGGTCTAAACCGCCATAACTCTTTCGGAATCCATTTACACATAACAAGGCCATCAGAATCAAATACCTCTAAATCAATCAAATTACTGTGGTTGCCATGCCCGTACGTACATCTAAGAATCACATGTATAACCTTAACACACCAAAGGAACTGATCATTTCCACAACCACGTTGATTCATACCATTACTAGCTGACTCAGCTTCTTCCAATTTACTCTTGACTTGCCTTCGGAATAATAGTTCTACTCAAAGACATAACGGACGTTAAACAACACTCATCTTGAGTGAACCTAATAACGATGCCACATCGTCTCAATACCCATCAGCCATCTCATACCCTCCTTATGCACTCAATAGTATCTCCAACTGATACACCCATTTTTAAATACCTCCTGCGAGTCCGAAGTTGTTTCCTCTATCTCTATAAAATCGCACCGCAGACCCGGTGACATTTATAGAAATACTTCCAAGTCTCTTTCACACTGCAAAACTAATTCCTTAACCACACGACGAACTCAAAAAGCCTCAGGCACACTTTACTTCTTGAACCCACTAGAACCATTGTTGATAGTCACCCACCCTGTCCTGGTCCCGAGTATATAACCAAACACTTGTTCTCCTTTAGCACATGAACACTTCCAATGAAGCAACCGGATGAAGTATTTTCCTTGTACATCACATCTACAAGAAGCATAAACTCTGAGTTATCCCAAACCTACACATGAATCAATAAGGCAAAATGTAGAACACATTCATCAAGTTCTTTGCCCGAATTACCCTTGATGTTTTCATTCCTTATTCATAACTAATCTACCAATATACGGATAACCCGATACTGCCAAGGAACACAACCACGTGACCCAATTGTAGATGGTGTGCTCCCCCACTTAGCTTTAAGCTACGATGACATAAATTCATAACCCAAAATGACTCCTCTTTCTCACTCACCATGATCTCACACCGTTATCTCTTGTTAAATCTTTCCTAAAAAATTCCAGATTATCACCCAAAATCACACCTTCGACCTCCTAACAGTTATACCATCTTATTCAAGCGATCCAAGCTTACATCATAGTACATGCTTCCCGCTAGGTCGAAAGTAGAACTCTTCGTAGAAACTTCATCAAAAATCACGAAACAACTAACCTGCTCACAGGAGATAGATCACTTGTGTAATTCCATATGGACATCTTCCAACGACATTTCCTTGGTTACAACTACCACGAAATCAGTAAACCTTCCTTAGCTCATGTTCGTCCACTCGCTGTAAGAGTCCGTTTATTCCCCGTTAGCATTAACTAAAGGCCCAACTGTACCTTCCAAAACTGGAAGTCATGTTGCATGCCAAACAATAATCAAGCTTTTGCAACCCTCTTCATCACAAGAAAACTCCTTTCCGTCATATTCAACCTTCCTCGGTATCGTAGTCACCATCCCAAATAAGTTTCATAGACTTAGTCATTGTCCGGCATGATCCCCGAACGCTCTAAACTTTCTTGAGGGATGTGGAAATCCCACCACAAAATCCATATGCTACTCTGCCACTCCCACTTCGGTTAAACCATCTCCTTAAGAAACTATTCGGCCACTATTGTTCATGCTTGACCTGCTAGCGATTCAACTACCACGAGACACCTCCCACCATGTCTTTCCTCCTCCTTCTCTAGCGAAATACTGGCTCAGATCAAAATCCATCTTTGTAGCATAGCGGATAAATTGCCACCAATTCTGAGCCTCCATAAAGATCATCCCTCTCGATCCATCAACACTAGAAGCATTGATTTGACTTTAAAACCGACATACACTGCCATCTCTGATAACCGCTCCTTAGGCACCATTCCACAACACCCTTCCCTGAAGGAAAATCAAAGGATATCATACCCGATGGGCCTTAATTGCGTTACAACAAGGACGACAACACCACATCACAAATGAGAATTCCGCCATGTCCGAAAATATCAAGTCTCGCTACTCCATTAACCAAGGCCTGAACATCCATAAACTGATCGCCTTTCCTCCGCTGGAATTAAATGTCGACCCTCTAAACCATGAACCTAGAAATCCTTCATTCGAGTCATTCACTGCCCCGACACATTAATCAGCAACCTACCATTCACAATAATACATCGCGATAACAACGCATGAACCTCATAATACACTGTGCATAACCTGAAAATTGTAGGCAACACTAGAACTGCACGGAAATGGTAGAGCACCCTTCCGTAAAGCGACGATAATATCCCACTCGAATACACATGGAGAAACGTCCTTCATTACATCTGCAGTACAACCACAACTCCTCGATGCCCAGTTGAAGACAAGCGCTCAATATCGTATAAGAGTGAGTAGGAAGGAAATAAAGGCATAAGCTTCAATGGAATCAAATCGCACGACGAGGAATCAAGAAGGGAAGTGCTCCTAACAGCCTTGTAGCCTCTCGAAGATAAGTGCAGACGTCTCTGTACTGATCCGCAAGACTCTACTCGACTTGCTCATGACTCGTGAGACCTAAGTGAACCTAGAGCTCTGATACCAAGCTGACACGACCCAAAACCCACAATAGGCCGTGATGGCATCCAACATCGCTGTTAGGAAAGCCAACGGTGAACCATCTAAATAGTTATTCATTTTATTACTTTTGAAATCACAAGTCTTATTAAATAAAAAATTTAATGCATTTGAAATCATGGATACATACAATTTTAGTAAGATATAAAACGTAAAGGTGACAATATTAAAGCAAAACCATTAACATCAATTGGAATATCCCAAAACCTGGTGTCACAAGTGCATGAGAAAATACTAAGAAATACAATACCAATATAGTCTGTCTAAAATATAAAATAGAAAGGATAACATAAATGAATATGAAGGAGACTCCATGTTCCGGGGATGGTAACATGGGATGCAGCTCACTGTAAAGTCCCCGCAATGGTTACGCCTTTATGCCCAAATGACCTCCAGAAACATATACTTGGAAAATATGTGCAGAAGTGTCGCGCCCCGTTTTCTCGCGAAAGCGGGTTTCGACATTATGAAAATTCTTTTGAGTGGGAGGTAAAGTGTTAAAAGAAGAAGAGTTTCCACCTAACAATTTTTAAGGTGTGTTAGGGTACCTGCTTGCAAATAACTCTCTTTGACTAGTCAACGCCACCAAAGATCGGGTAAGGGCTCAAATTACCTCAAAGAGAAGGTGTTAGGCACTCTTCGAGTTCCACAACTGTGGGTCCCGGACGAACTCTTAAACTATGTGGATTATAATTAGGCAAGATGATCAAATAAAAATAGAGAAAAAGGGGGCAAAGAATTTTATTATGACACAAGGAGAATTGATACAAATCTACAAGGACATAACTATGATAGTCTATATTAGATGACTAAATGTATAAAGAGAAAAAAGGGGTGGCTCCTAAGTTTTTTTAACCTAAAGGATCACCCCGTGCAACATAAATAATACTTCGCAACTTCCTTAAGATAGGGAGTTGCTCATATTATTCGGCGGGCACAGACCATCATCTTCTGCTACCCAATTACTATGTTAAAGTTGTTTACCTAAAGGCACTCTATTTCAATTCTAAGTCGTACCCTATGCGTGCACTACCCATCCCATGCCTATGGTCCCAAATGAATTGGACCTCTATTTGGGAGGTTCTAGACTTTATTTAGGCTGCTCAAAATGATAAAACTAAGTGACATTCAAAACCA
This sequence comes from Nicotiana knightiana, assembly GCA_005239525.1. Taxonomy (NCBI): domain Eukaryota; kingdom Viridiplantae; phylum Streptophyta; class Magnoliopsida; order Solanales; family Solanaceae; genus Nicotiana; species Nicotiana knightiana. The sequence goes on from ML398095.1 coordinate 37,762, forward strand.
ATAAGACTTCACTTAAGAACAGTTAAAGGCTCAAGTTAGCCACCGCACTTAGACAACAAATGCATGCAAATAGATTTCTATGTTAGGCATTAGACAGTTTCAGAATTGATGCAAATTGAAGTCATTAAGCTCTATAGACATGGTTTCTATATTTGATACAAACGTGCAGGCAGTGCAAGGCGCCACTTAAGACCTATTGAAATTACAGATTATAAGTTATTAAAACCTATAGATATGATCCCTAAGTTATTACGCAATAAGGAAGAGTGAAAACCAATGGAAACGCTCAGAATTACTCGTATTTGATCCTATTGGCATGATTTCTAAGCGAGTAACAGTATTTTATAGCTAGGTTCTAATAGTTGGCAGCTGAAAACTGATCCTATAACACTTCGTCTCTATAGGCATGTTTTCTAGGCGAGCGATAAATATAGCAGTAGCTGATGAATCAATTAAGAAACTGTGGACATGACACCTAGATGAGGACCACTAGAACATAATCTAGTATTATCCTAAAGGCACGATATCTAGTGAACATGCTGCAGTTATGTAAATTGAAGGGCGGTTATTGGCATTTACTTCCTATAGGCATGTTGTCTACTGACACATAGTAGTAGCCATGGGAATAAATAGAGTACTTAAGCTCATTCTTTGGCAATAAACAAGTTGTGTGAGTGTGTGATTCCCCTAATGGCATGCTTTCTACTAGTGTACAGGGAAATTTGAATAACATATATGGCAGGTTGAATAAAATAACAAGTAAATCATACGAACCCCATAGGCATGTTTTCTACCCTTTCATGCAAACATTAGAATATACATGTTTTCCCAATTTCACTAACACCCCAATTGTTTATTACCAAATTATTACGTACCAAATGAGGAATATAAGTACAAATATTACACAAGATATTATAGTAGGCCTACAGAAGACCCAAAGAAGATACATAGTATTGCCTGGGCCTTCAGCAAACTCCTGCTTCACAAATAGCAAGCCCAGATCCAAACGGAAACTATGCCCATCAGCACAGCCCAAAAGTCATAAAGGAACTCAAGCCAGGACCAAACAATCACAAATTGACCATATGACACAGAAATCACTTACACAACCTAGTTTGCAAATAATGTGTGGAAACAACTAAATGACAGAGACAGCTCAAATTCCAGCGACAAAGAGAGTGATCAAGGAACCCTGAATCCTAGTGTGTCAGGTTTCACAAGAGTCTCAAATGGACCCCGAGCAGTGCTCACACTAGAGAGGTCAATAGGGAGAGTATTGGTGGCCTTGGCTTTCAGCCGGTTAAGAGTAATAGATTCAGAATAGTGTAGGTAACAAATAAGAGCGAGAAAACAGTGGTCAAGTGATGGAATTTGAAAAGGTGCACTTGTATTTTAGAAATAGACATAGCAGGGGTGATTAAACAAAGAACATACAAGAAAGGAGAACAAAACTCAAATTATAGGTTGATATCACAAGTTCAAACACTTAGCATATTGAGGAGAAAACATTTTTGTAGGAAGCATGGGAATCATACTTTCTGAGACTACAAGATTAACATACAAAGGTGCATTATGCCAAGCGAGACTAAAGTAGAGCACTAACTTAAAGGATTTAAAGCCTAAGGGTCCAAATATGTTGAATATCCATCACAACACCAGGAAGTAGTCAAGCCAACTTATATCAATAAGACAAAACAACGACAAACATTATAAGGAAACAAAAGTTCAGATAGTTACTCTAATGGTCCCAACTAATCACTAGGGAATACAGGATTAAGCAAACCAAAGACATAATGAGTGACAAAAATAGTCATGGGAGCGGGTCATAGCTAGAGTGAAGATCTTAACATAGATTAGGACACATTATATATACGAGTCAGCCACTACAAGAACCCAGGACAAAACAGGGAAACAAATTCATGCCAAGCAGCCAATGTAAACATTCAAGTACTAAAACATTAGGTTAAACGAACTAAAGAGAGTCCAAATTATTAAGTTAAGGATAAACATATCTCATATCTAGCAACTTTAGGTAAAAATCAAATGCTAAAGAAGTTCAGATCACAAAAACAAGTTCAATGCCAACAAGGTTGCACATAGAGATGGTCTAGAAACGCATTAGGTTATGAAAGTTCAAAGGTATGAATTATACAAATCATGAACACAGGAGAATGAAATTGCAAAAGCTAAGGAACTTACCAATTATTAGTTGACAAATTGACAAACAAGAAAGAACAAACTCCAGAATACTCTGAAAGTTAACAAAGAGCAATAGAACCCAGGGTCTTAGTGCGTCAGAGTTCCCAAGGGCTTCAAATGATCCCCGGGCGATGCTCGCACCAAGAAAATTAAAAATTCGAATTCTGGTGGCCTTGGTTTTCAGCCGGCCAAGAGCCAAGAGAATAATAGAGTGACAGGCTTTAGTTTTTTTTAGTGAATCCCATGATTGGAAAGTCAGTATATAAGGGGAATATGGGAGGGATTTATATAGTGTTGAAATTGAATGAACAAACAAGGAAAATAATCAATTAAATATAAATAAGGAAAGAAATCAAGTAAACATGGAAAAAGGAGTAAAATCTCGCATGCAAGTCAATAGAGTAACCGGAAAGGAAAAATATCAAACTCCAAACCCTAATTAGGGTTTTAAAACTTAAAATCGGCCAACTGATATGAAGAATCAAGTTTCTCTTCGTGTATATGGACGTGATATTTTCCAAATCTCCAAGATTGAGTTGATTCACGTCTGATATAGAGGTGGTATTTGCCAAAATTAGGAAAATACCTAAGTAATACCATAAACGTGTGACCAGTACCAAAGGGACCCAAATATGGTAAGCAAATAATGGTAAACTCCCATTATCAACGGGATTAGGAGAGGGAATAAAGGGGGAGGCAGGTAGGGTTCTTCAAAGAGAAAAGAGGGGAGTTGAGAGAGTTTAGGGGTGGCGGATTAAGGTGAATGGGTAGGGTTTCTGGGTTGGGTTAATTAAAAAAGAGGGAATGAACGAGGGTCATTGGTCTTGAGAGATCAACGGCTAAGATTAAAAAATTGAACAGGCATGTCGTTTGACGTGGGTCGCGATTGGGTTTTAGTAAAGGGTTATTTGGTTTGGGCTGGGGGCTATTGGGTTAAGGGATTGGGCCAATTTTGGTCCGAAAATTACTTAAAACTGAGCCATAATTGAAATACACAAAATTTATCAAAAAATAATTTTTAAAAGTAATTAATAAATAATAAAAATATTTTTTATGCACTAAAATGATTGAAAATAATAATAATATAAAAATTATATTTTGGCACAAATAATGTAATAAAATGTAATTATGCATGAATATAGGTTATTATTGCAGAGTTATATAAATAGCTTAAAAATACAATATACTTACATAAAATAAAGTAAAAAATATTCTGCAATATATATGTTGATGCTATAATAATAGCCTGTCACGCCCCGAAATCCCACCATCGGGTCGTGATGGCGTCTAACGTTGAACCCGCTAGACAAGCCAACGTGAATAAATAAACTAGCATATTAACATCAATATAATAGGATAAACTAAACGGTTCACAATTTAACAGCGGAAACAATTATGGTTTCAAGCTAAATAAGGACAACATAATACAACAACGCGTAAATTTTCCCAAAACCTGGAGTCACAAACTCACGAACTATCTATAAGAGTGCTAAATACAAGTCTGGAAAGAAATACATGTCTGCCTCAGAAGCTAGGAAAAAAACAAGACAAAAGTGAAGACAAAGGGATGGAAGAGACGCCAAGGCCCACGAACGCCAGCGGGTATACCTTGAAGCCTCTATGATAAGCTGCAAGACACTCACACTAATGATGTCCTCTGGGTCCTGCTGCATAATCAGCACAACATAAAAAAGTACAGGTGTAGCATTAGTACAACCGACCCCATGTACTGAGTAAGTGTCGAGCTTAACCTCCGCGAAGTAGTGACGAGGCTAAGAGACGACAACAAAGTGTTCCTGTGCAGTTCAATAATATAGCAGAAACTAAACAAGAATACAATTACAGGGAAAACATATTGGGGGTAAGAGATAGCAAATACTGAAATGACGGAAACGAAGCAACAGTCTGAAATATCTGAAAATAGTAACGGGAAATGACAACACAGATTAAACAGTAAAGGATGTGGCACGGCATGTCCCATCATGCATAATAACAATGTAAAATACGACACAGAATGCCCCCTCGTGCATAATCAATATAAACATGGCACGAAATGTCCCCTCATGCATAATCAATGTAAAACATGGCACAGAATGTCCCCTCGTATATAATAACAATATAAACATGGCACGGAATGTCCCCTCGTGCATAATAACAATATAAACATGGCACGGAATGTCCCCTCGTGCATAATAACAATATAAACATGGCACGGCATCACCCCTCGTGCTTTAACACTCTTCCTCACCCAAACAGCAATCACAAACAAGGGCAAGGAAATAAACTGAGTAAAATCAGAAATCACGGCAAGGGAACATCAATTAAATGATTAAATCCCAGCAAGGGAACAATAACAGTAATCTAAACATGCCAATAAGGGAGACAATATCAAAGCAACAATGACCCGGCAAGGGTATATTTTAGTAGCTCTTTCTCTTTTTTTCACTTCATTTAATAATTTACTCTATTACTTGAGCCAATGCTCCAAAGGATACAATTATCTCATATGCCTTCATCATTCGTATTACAATCTGAGCCAATGCTCTAAAGGATACAATGATCTCATATACCTTCATAATTCGTACTACAATCTGAGCCAATGTTCAAAGGATACAACTATCCCATATATCTTCATCATTCGTATTACAATCTGAGCCAATGCTCCAACAGAGTTTAAAGATTTCAATTCCCTTCACATACTCTTCACAACATATAGAAATCATCAACTAAGCATGGAAATTACCACAAAATCAGAATATTCACAATATAAGGACTCACGGTCATGCTAGACACCAATGTATAGATACTCGTCACCATGCCTATACATCGTATTTGACAATTAGCAAGTAGCAAATTATACTCAACTCCTATTCCCTCAAGCTAAGGTTAGACCAAACACTTACCTCGGGTCCAAAGTATAGCAATCAACCCTCTAACACTGCCCTTCCTTTAGAATTCGACTCTGTAATGGTATTATCTAGACATAATCAACTCAAGTATATCAATAAGGATTCAATGATTTAACTTCATGGCCTAATTATCCATTTCCTAGCATTCTTCAAAAATTATCAAACTTCGACCCCAGGTCAGCTTGGTCCAAACACAAGGCTCGGACCAAAACCATGTCACCCATTCACCCACGAGCCCGAATATATAATTTGGTTTCAAATTCGATCCCGAAATGAGGTCTTAATCAAGAAAATTCAATAGGGCCTAACTCTACCTAAATTCCAGATTTTCTACTCTAATTTGCATGTTTTAGGCTTAGGAATTAATTAATTATAGATGAAAAATGAAGGAAATGAGTTAAAATTTACTAACTCAAGAAGTTTTGGTGAAGGATGGCTTCAATGGATGCCTAAGGGCTTTGGAGAAGAAGAAATTCGTTATTTTCTAAGTGAATCCCGTAGCTACTGGTTCTGGAAATATTTATATACCACTGGGCA
>ML398095.1:43733-79102 GCA_005239525.1 Nicotiana knightiana
AGTTGACTTACGCGAACGCGTGGGACATCACGCGAACGCGATGAAGGAGACCTGTAAAGCTACGCGATCGCGGTCAACTGTACGCGAACGCGAAGAGAAAAAGAGGGCTAAGCCCTCAGGGTCAATTAACCCTACGCGATCGCGAGGGAAGGGACGCGCACCTGATGAAGTAAAACTTAAAGCTTCGCGATCGCGAAGAACAAAAGGGACCTGCAGCAGATGAAGCAAAAACCAGAAATTTTCCTAAGTTCAAAATCACTCCGAAACACCTCCAAAACACTCCCGAGCCCTCGGGGCTCCTAACAAATCACATGCACTGACTCAACAACATCCTACGAACTTAACCGTGCGATCAAATCGCCAAAACAACAACATATACATCGAATTAGGCCTCTAAATCCATGAATTCTATCAAATTTCATAAAACATCAAATTTTCCATTTTAAGTCCGAAATACGTCAAACGAAATCCATTTTCAACCAAACTTTACAGAAAGGACTTATACCATATATAAGACCTGTACCGGGAATCGGAACCAAAATACGAGCCTGATACCATCACTTGCTAATCATATTTCATTTTCAATTTCCTTGAATATTTTCAGAAAACAATTTTACTCAAAAATTCATTTCTCGGGCGTGGGACCTCAGAATTCGATTCCGGGCATATGCCCAAGTCCCATATTTTCCTACGGACCCTCCGGGACCGTCAAATCATGGGTCCGGGTCCGTTTACCCAAAATGTTGACCGTAGTCAAATTTATTCATTTTAATATTAAATCTTAGCATATTTCACAGAATTTCATATTTAAGCTGTCTGGCTATGCGCCCGGACTGCGCACACAAATCGAGGCAACTACAAGTGAGGTTTTGAAGGCCTCGGGAGTACGGAATGGGGTAATAAAATAGGTGATGACCCCTTGGGTCGTCACATTCTCCACCTCTAAAACAACTGTTCGTCCTCGAACGGACAGAAGAAGGAATTACATGGGTCGGGAAATAAATGAGGGTAACAGCTCCGCATATCAGACTCGGACTCCTAGGTCTATTCCTCAGGAGGCTGACCTCTCCACTGAACACGAATAGAAGGGAAACTCTTGGATCTCAACTGACAAACCTGCTGGTCTAGAATAGCTACCGGCTCCTCCTCATAAGATAAGTCCTTGTCCAGCTGGACAGTGCTGAAATCTAACACATGGGCTGGATCGCCGTGATACCTCCAAAGCATGGACACATGAAAAACTCGGTGTACGACTGATAAGCTAGGTGGCAATGTAAGTCTATAAGCCACCTCTCCCACTCGATCAAGAATCTCAAACAGACCAATGAACCTAGGGCTAAGCTTGCCCTTCTTCCCAAATCTTTTCACGCTCTTCATAGGCGACACTCGGAGCAATACTAGCTCACCAACCATGAAAGCCACATCTCGAACCTTACGATCTGCATAACTCTTTTTCCTGGACTGGGCTGGACGAAGCCTATCCTGGATGATTCTGACCTTGTCCAAGGCCTCCTGAACCAAATTTGTACCCAACAACCGAGCCTCTCCCGGCTCAAAACATCCAACCGGAGATCGACACCGCCTACCATATAAAGCCTCATAAGGAGCCATCTGGATACTTGACTGGTAGTTGTTGTTGTAGGCAAACTCTACTAAAGGCAAGAACTGATCCCGTGATCCTCCAAAGTCAATAACACAAGCTCGGAGCATATCCTCCAATATCTGAATAGTCCGCTCGGACTGTCCATCTGTCTGACGATGAAATGTTGTGCTCAACTCCACCTGGGCGCCTAACTCTCACTGAACTGCTCTCCAGAAACGCGAGGTAAACTACACGCCCCGATCCAAAATGATAGATACCGGCACACCATGAAGGCGAACAATCTCCCTGATATAGATCTCACCTAACCTCTCGGATGGATAGGAGACTGCCACAGGGATGAAATGCGCTGACTTGATCAGCCTATCAACAATGACCCAAACTGCATCGAACTTCTTCCGGGNGGCCCGGATGAATAGAGTACCCGGAACTATGAGCCTCCTCCAAAATCAACTCTCGAATCCCATCAACATTGGGCACACAAACTCGCCCCTGCAATCTAAAAACACCATCATCATCTAAGGTCACCTACTTGGCACCTCCGCGTTGCACCGTGTCTCTAAGGACACATAAATGGGGATCATCAAACTGCCAATCACGGATACGCTCTAATAATGAAGAACGAGCGACCGTATAAGACAACACTCGACTAGGCTCAAAAATATCCAAACTCACAAACCGATTGGCCAAAGCCTGAACATCCAAAGCAAGCGGCCTCTGACTGACCGGAATAAAGGCAAGACTGCCCATGCTAGCTGACTTCCTACTCAAAGCATCGGCCACCACATTGGCCTTCCCCGGGTGATATAAGATGGTAATATCATAATCTTTCAACAACTCCAACCACCTTCTCTGCCTCAAGTTCAACTCCTTTTGCTTGAACAAGTATTGAAGACTCTTATGATCCGTGAACACCTCACACGCCACGCCATACAGATAGTGCCTCCAAATCTTTAATGCGTGGGCAATGGCTGCCCACTCCAAATCATGCACTGTATAGTTCTTCTCATGAATCTTTAACTGCCTCGAAGCATAAGCAATGACCTTGTCATCCTGCATCAAAACTACACGAGCCCGATACGGGAAGCATCGCAATAGACTGTATAAGGCCCTGAACCTGTGGGAAAATCCAATATCGGCGCCGTAGTCAGAGCTGTCTGAGCCTCTGAAAGCTCGCCTCACACACGTCCGACCATCTGAACTGGGCACCTTTCTGGGTCAACCTGGTCATCGGGGCTGCAATAGATGAGAACCCCTCCACGAACCGACGATAGTAGCCTGTCAATCCCAAGAAACTCCGAATCTCTGTAGTTGATGCTGGTCTAGGACAGTTCTTGACTGCCTCAATCTTCTTCGAGTCAACCTGAATACCCTCTGCTGATACGACATGACCCAGGAATGCAACTGAACTCAACCAGAACTCACACTTCNTTGAAGAACCACTCTGAGATGTTGCTCGTGCTCCTTCTGACTGCGGGAGTATATCAATATATCATCAATGAAGACTATCACGAACGAGTCCAAATAAGGCCTGAACACTCGGTTCATCAAGTCCATAAAAGCTGCTGGGGCATTTGTCAACCCAAACGACATGACCAAAAACTCGTAATGCTCGTACCGAGTGCAAAAAGCTGTCTTAGGGACATCGGATGCCCTAATCCTTAATTGATGGTAGCCAGATCTCAAGTCTACCTTTGAAAATACCTTAGCACCCTGAAGCTGATCGAACAAATCATCAATCCTCGGCAGTGGATACTTATTCTTGATTGTAACCTTGTTCAATTGCCGGTAATCAATGCACATCCTCATCGAACCATCCTTTTTCTTCACAAACAATACTGGAGCACCCCAAGGAGAAACACTAGGTCTAGTGAAACCCTTCCCAAGCAAATCCTGCAACTGTTCCTTCAACTCTGGCGGGGCCATGCAATACGGAGAAATAGAAATGGGTTGGATGCCCGGAGCCAGATCAATGCAGAAATCAATGTCTATGTCAGGTGGCATCCCCGGCAGGTCTGAAGGGAAGACCTCAGGAAACTCACGAACCACGGGCACCGAATCAATAGAGGGACTCTTAACGCTGGAATCGCGCACATAAGCCAAATAAGCCAAACACCCTTTCTCGACCATACACCGAGCCTACACGTACGAAATAATACTGCGGGTAGAATGACTAGGGGTTCTTTTCCATTCCAAACGGGGCAAATCCGGTAAGGCTAAGGTCACCGTCTTGGCATGACAATTAAAGATGGCATGATATGGGGATAACCAGTCCATACCCAACATAACATCAAAGTCGACCATACCTAAAAGCAACAAATCAATGCGGGTCTCAAGACCCCCAATCACCACAACACAAGAACGATAGACTCGATCGACCACGATATAATCACCCATCGGTGTAGATACATAAACAGGATACTCAGTGGATCACTAGGCATGACCAGGTATGGTGCAAAATAAGAGGATACATACGAATACGTAGACCCTGGATCAAATAGCACTGAAGCATCTTTGTCACAAACCCAAATAGTACCTGTAATGACTGCATCTGAAGACTCAACCTCTGGCCTGGCTGGAAGAGCATAACATCAGGGCTGGGCCCCACCACCCTGAACCATATCTCTAGGACGGCCGGCTGCTGGCTAGCCTCCACCTCTGGCGGCTTGAGCTCCACCTATATGACCTCTACCTCCACCTCTAGCACCTCTACCCCCACCTCTAGCTGGCTGGGCAGGCTGTGGAACACCTACTGCCTGTACCATGGCACGAGAACCCTGATGCTGAGACCCACCAAGACCTCGGGGGCAAAACCTGGAAATGTGCCCCAAACCACCGCAAGTATAACAAGGCCTCTGCTGATGTGACTGTTGACTCTGGAACTGGCCCTGTCGACCCTGATAACCACCCTGGAAGTTCTGAAGCGGCGGTGCACCGATAGGTGCTGGTGGCGCACTATAAGGTTGCTGATCGGAATAGTGCGTCTGATAACCATGACCACCCGAAGTACCATGGGAAACCTGAAGAGATGAATGAAAAGGTCTGGGAGGATGACCTCTTCCTGAAGAATCCCTGCCCCCAGGTGAGTCTCCACTGAAACGACCGAAAGACGGGGCCTCTTATCAGCCCCTGACCACCTCCCTGTGACAAAATCATCTCAATCCTCCTGGCCACATTGGCCGCATCCTGGAACGATATATTTGTACCTGACTCTCTGGCCATCTGAAGTCTAATATGCCGGGCCAATCCCTCGATAAACCTCTGAACCCTCTCCCGGTCAGTGGGAAGTATCATAAGAGCATGTCGGGCTAGAGTGATGAACCTGGTCTCGTACTGAGTGACGGACATGGATCCCTGCTGGAGACGCTCAAACTGCCTCCGAAGGTCCTCTCTCTGAGTAATGGGAAGGAACTTCCCAAAAAATACCTCTAAGAACTGAGTGCAAGTCAAAGGTGTAGATCCAGCTGGTCTGGCTAAGCAATAGTCTCTCCACCAACTCTTGGTTGCGTCAAATAATCAAAAAGTAGCGATGTCAACCCCGTTGGACTCCACTATGCCCATATTCCGAAGAACCTCATGGCAGCTGTCCAAATAATCCTGGGGGTCCTCTGATGGTGAACCAGTGTAAGTAGTAGTAAATAACTTAGTGAACCTGTCCAGTCTCCACAAAGCATCTGTTGACATAGGTGTTCCCTTTGCTATCGGCGCTGCAATACCCGACTTAGGTACTCCGGCTGGCTGAGGCGCCGGAGTCTGAAACTGTAGAGCTAGCTGCTCTGGCATGCAGGCGGCAGAAGTCTGGGCACCTCCATGAGTCTGACCAGACAGACAAGGGCGTCCTGAAGCACTTGGGTAGCTATGAACCACTCTGGGACCTGAGCTAGTCAAACTGGGACTGCCGGAACTGGGACCTCCTCTTCAGACTCTACCTGAGGGTCCTCCACTAGGGCTGCTGCTCTAGGCTGAGCCCGGCCTCGGCCTCGACACCAAGTAAGAGTTGTAGCAGGAGTGTCAGGCTGCTGGGTGGAACCAAGTGAAGCACGCATCCTCGCCATCTGCGAGCGAATAGAATAGAAACTCAATCAGTACTCAGAATTCATAGTGCACGACAGAGAAGAAAAGAAATATGGAGTCATCCTAACTTTGCAGCATCTGGTGGATAAATACAGACGTCTACCAATCCCTCAGACTCTACCAAGTTGTCTGTGAGTTGTGAGACCTAAGTAACCTAGTGCTCTGATAGCAACTTGTCACGCCCCTAAATCCCACCATCGGCCCGTGATGGCATCTAACGTTGAACCCGCTACACAAGCCAACGTAAATAAATAAACTATCATATTAACATAAATTTAATAAGATAAACTAAACGGTTCACAATTTAACAGTGGAAATAATTATGATTTCAAGCTAAATAAGGACAACATAATACAACAACGTGTAAATTTTCCCAAAACCTGGAGTCACAAACTCACGAACTGTCTATAAGAGTGCTAAATACAAGTCTGGAAGGAAATACATGTCTGCCTCTAAAGTTAGGAAAAAAACAAGAAAGAAGTGAAGACAAAGGGATGGAAGAGACGCCAAGGCCCACGAACGCCAGCGGGTATACCTTGAAGCCTCTATGATAAGCTGGAAGACACTCCCACTAATGATGTCCTCTGGGTCCGGCTGTGTAATCTGCACAACATAAAAAAGTGCAGGTGTAGCATCAGTACAACCGACCCCATGTACTGAGTAAGTGCCGAGCCTAACCTCCGCGAAGTAGTGACGAGGCTAAGAGACGACAACAAAGTGTACCTGTGCAGTTCAATAATATAGCAGAAACTAAACAAGAATACAATTACAGGGAAAACATGTTGGGGGTAAGAGATAGCAAATACTGAAATGACGGAAACGAAGCAACAGTCTGAAATATCTGAAAATAATAACGGGAAATGACAACACAGATTAAATAGTAAAGGATGTGGCACGGCATGTCCCATCGTGCATAATAACAATGTAAAATACGACACGGAATGTCCCCTCGTGCATAATCAATATAAACATGGCACGAAATGTCCCCTCGTGCATAATCAATGTAAAACAGGGCACGGAATGTCCCCTCGTACGTAATAACAATATAAACATGGCACGGAATGTCCCCTCGTGCATAATAACAATATAAACATGGCACGGCATGACCCTTTGTTCTTTAACACTCTTCCTCACCCAAACAGCAATCACAAACAAGAGAAAGGAAATAAAAAGAGTAAAAATAGAAATCCCGGCAAGGAATGTCCCCCCGTGCATAATCAATGTAAAACATGGCACGGAATGTCCCCTCGTGCATAATAGCAATATAAACATGGCACGGAATGTCCCCTCGTGCATAATAACGATATAAACATGACACGGAATGTCCCCTCGTGCATAATAACAATATAAACATGGCACGGAATGTCCCCTCATGCATAATAACAATATAAACATGGCACGGCATCACCCTTCGTGCTTGAACACTCTTCCTCACCCAAACAGCAATCACAAACAAGGGCAAGGAAATAAACTGAGTAAAATAAGAAATCACGGCAAGGGAACATCAATTAAATAATTAAATCCCGGCAACTGAACATCAATTAAACGACTAAATCCCGGCAAGGGAACAATAACCGTAATCTCAACATCCCAATAAGGGAGACAATATCAAAGCAACAATGACCCGACAAGGGTATATTTTAGTAGCTCTTTCTCTTTCTTTCACTTCATTTCATAATTTACTCTATTACTTGAGCCTATGCTCCAAATGATACAATTATCTCATATGCCTTCATCATTCGTATTACAATCTGAGCCAATGCTCCAAATGATACAATTATCTCAAACACAAGGCTCGGACCAAAACCATGTCACCCATTCACCCACGAGCCCGAATATATAATTTGTTTTCAAATTCAACCCCAAAACGAGGTCTTAATCAAGAAAATTCAATAGGGCCTAACTCTACCCAAATTCCAGATTTTCTACTCTAATGTGCATGTTTTAGGCTTAGGAATTCATTAATTATAGATGAAAAATGAAGGAAATGAGTTAAAATGTACTAACCCAAGAAGTTTTGGTAAAGGATGTCTTCAATGGATGCCTAAGGGATTTGGAGAAGAACAAGTTCGTTATTTTCTAAGTGAATCCCATAGCTGCTGGTTCTGGAAATATTTATAAACCACTGGGCAAAATTGCCCTTCGCGATCGCGGAAGGGAGGTCGCGTTCGCGAAGGGTAGACTGGACAGACCATCGCGATCGCGGAAGGGAGGACGCGATCGCGAAGAGTAAAAAAATTAGGGTCCAGAAGTTGACTTACCCGAACGCGTGGGACATCACGCGAACGCGATGAAGGAGACCTGTAAAGCTACGCGATCGCGGTCAACTGTACACGAACGCGAAGAGGAAAAGAGGGAAAAGCCCTCAGGGTCAATTAAACTTACGCGATCGCGAGGGAAGGGATGCTAACGCGATGAAAGAAAACTTAAAGCTTCGCGATCGCGAAGAACAAAAGGGACCTGCAGCAGCTGAAGCAAAAACCAGCAATTTTCCTAAGTTCAAAATCACTCCCAAACACCTCCAAAACACTCCCGAGCCCTCGGGGCTCTAACAAATCACATGCACTAACTCAACAACATCCTACAAACTTAACCGTTTGATCAAATCGCCAAAACAACATCATATACATCGAATTAGGCCTCAAAATCCATGAATTCTATCAAATTTCATAAAAAATCAAATTTTCCATTTTAAGTCTGAAACACGTCAAACGAAATCCGTTTTCAACCAAACTTTACAGAAAGGACTTAAACCATATATAAGACCTGTAGCGGGCGCCGGAACCAAAATACGAGCCCGATACCATCACTTTCTAATCAGATTTCATTTTCAATTTCCTTGAATATTTTCAGAAAACAATTTTACTTAAAAATTCATTTCTCGGGCTTGGGACCACGGAATTTGATTCCGGGCATACGCCCAAGTCATATATTTTCCTACGGACCCTCCGGGACCGTCAAATCACGGGTCCGGGTCCGGGCCCGTTTACCCAAAATGTTAACCGTAGTCAAATTTATTCATTTTAATATTAAATCTTAGCATATTCACAGAATTTCATATTTAAGATGTGCGGCTACGCGCCCGGACTCTGCACACAAATCGAGGCAACTACAAGTGAGGTTCTCAAGGCCTCGGGAGTACGGAATGGGGTAATAAAACAGGTTATGACCCCATGGGTCGTCACATAGCCTTAGGTAATTAAATCGTCACAAAATAAACTAAGGGGTAATTAATAAATATTTAAGTAATTTAAATGCAAGAAAACATCAATTTTAAAGCCCTAAAAAAATATGAAAAATTATTAAAAAATACTAGTATAACTCATACAAATTAAGTAATGATGCAAAATGATATTTTGAAAGTATATATACTTATTTGAGAAATATAATAGTAAAATTGGGTATCAACAGCTGCCCTTCTTTATCCGGGAATGATGAAAGAATTTTCGGGTAAAGAAAATTATGATCAATTTTGGCCGAATTGAGTGAGAATGATGAGATTTGTAAAATGGGTCGAACCATGGTTCCTGAGTTGCCTTCATATCCCTGGTGTTACGGGAATTAGGCCGTGTGTAGTTCTGGATCCAACGGTGAACAAAACCAATGGAGTTATTATAAGAGTGGTCGCATGTTTCGAAAAGGATCTTTTTGGGTAGGATAGTATCATAAGCGGAGTCGTGAATGTGAATTTGAAGCGTTACGGATGTGTCACAAGGCAGAATCTGAATGATCACAGAGTAAAAGGTAGTCAATTACTAGTAGTTGGTTATGTTTGAAACAATTGAAGGATGTGAATGTTATGAACGAAAATCGGAACGAAGATTGCTCTCGTTTGTAGAACGGTTACCTCCTAGATTACCTGTAAAATTTAAAACATGGTGCGTGTGAATATATATATTGGTTATTGCAAAAATTTAAACGTGATGCAAATTCCCTTTGGACCATGAAGGTTGTGTTTGGACGGTGAGGGTGATGTCCTTAGACCATGACGTCCTAAGCCATGGAGTGTATGATA
Source organism: Nicotiana knightiana (assembly GCA_005239525.1). NCBI lineage: Eukaryota > Viridiplantae > Streptophyta > Magnoliopsida > Solanales > Solanaceae > Nicotiana > Nicotiana knightiana. Next base: position 53,423 of record ML398095.1, read on the forward strand.
AGGGATTCGCAGGCCATGAGGATCATGCATCTGGACTATGAAGCCTTTGAATAATGATGTGCAATTTTGAGAGATCCTCATGCCATGGAATGGTGTCTCCCATCTATGAGGATGATGCCTTCGGACTATGACGCCTTTGTGAAAAATGATGAGGTTTCAGCCCATGACATCAAAAGATATGATGCTTGGTTATATGCGAGGGCGAGACAAGTCAAGGCTTAGTCTTGTGTGAGATGAGGGCGGCGCTTAGCCCTAGGTGACCAAGGAGATAGTGCTAGGTCTTAGGTAGCATAGTGGAGATACTATTTAGTTTCACGCAAGGAATGGCAATGCTTAGCCTTATGCAATTAGGGAGGCAGTGCTTAGCCTCGTGCAAGAAAAGGAGAGCAATGAGAGAGAGTGAAGTATTTCTTAGCTGGATGTGTTTGGTAACTTGTCGTTACGAAGATAATAACTTTGTTGTGTGTATGTATATTTGAATACCCTTGCTATATTCCTAACGCCTGCATTCAAAGAAAAATTATGAGTTTTGCGGGGGATGGTTGGTTCGTGCTTTTGAATCCTTGCTTTGCCTTCACTCTCGTCTCGAGATCTTGCTTGAGTTACCCTGGGTAATGTCTGGATGTCATAGAAATAAAGTTTTTGAAAAAAATGTGTGCATTTGACAAATTATTTGCGGAAATATAGTTATTTGAAATGTAGTATGTGATATCAAATAATTTAGATGATCCAGTGACTGTGACACATTTTAGAGACATTGCAACCTCCTTGCCTTAGAATTTTTAGGGTTCCCCTCAAAATTCTGCCCCAGTTTAAATGCAATACTTTTGGATGTTCTACATATGACGAAGTTGGCAAAACTTGCAATCCTATCCCAATTTCGGATCATGGGGGAGAATGAAGATTTTATTAAGATGTGAATGAACCCACAGGGCTTCCTACGTATCCTCTCTTAAACGAGAATTAGGTCAAGCGTAGTTCAGTTCAGCAGGGACTCCGTAGGCACACTTTGTGGGATTTAGTTTCAGATTGTACCTTCGAAGCCGATCAAAGAATTTCTTCATCCACGTAGTTTGAGATTGTACCTTCTAGTCATCTGTACTTCTTTTGGATTTGACGATGATGTCATCCACTTACACCTTTATTTCCTTGTGTATCATGTCGTGGAAGATAGTTTCCATGTCCCTCATGTAGGTGGCTCCAGCATTCTTTAAAGCAAGCGACATTATTTTGTAGCAGTACATTCCCCATGGTTGTCGATTAGTATGTGTATATTGGGCAACTGAAATCATCTTTGGGACCTGCCATGTTTAAATCTTGGTAATCAACACACACTCTGACTTTCCCATCCTTCTTTGGAACCGGCACGATGTTGGCCAACCAAGTCGGATACTCAACCACTCTGAGAACCTTGGATTTGATTTGCTTAGTGACTTCCTCTTTTATCTTCAAACTCATATCTAGCTTGAACTTTCTGAGCTTTTGCTTTATCGGGGGACATATAGGATTGGTAGGTAGCTTGTGAGCCACTATGGATGTTCTCAAAACAGTCATATCATCGTAGGACCATGCAAAGATATCTTCATATTCTTTTAGGAACCAGACATACTCTTCCTTCTCTGACCGTGACAGCTGAATGCTTAGACGTGTTTCCTTGACAGTTACGGAATCCTCTAAGTTAACTGTCTCAGTGTCGTCTAAATTAGACTTAGGCTTGTTTTCAAAGTTTTCCACTTCTCTGGCGATTTCCTTAGGTATTACATAATCTTCCAGATCCTTTGAATCACTATTCTTATGTTGCATTAGCTCATTGCATGTCACAGTCATAGGTTTATCGGGATAGGTAATAATAATGATGTAAAGAAAATGTAAAGGATAATAATAAATACAAAAAATAGCAATGCATTAATAAAATCTTGGAAACGTCAACAAGTACGGCTCGATGACTCGAGGAATTTTTCAAAACCAAAATACATTCAAAACAAAATGATGAAATGTCAAAACTATTTTAAAAACAATTGATGCTAATTTGTCAGGCTACCCAGGAACTCGACGGGTCCGGGATGGTGCAGTAGTCCAGTTCTTACGAATTGGTCCTCTTTCTACGGTCTGAATGATAAGGTCTTCCTCCTCCTCCTCCTCCTCCTCCTCCTCCTCCTCCTCCTCAATTATTGCATTGCAATCCATATCTTCTTCCTCGGATCCCCACATCACGTCTTCTTGTTGGAATGTGTGTTGTAGAGATTGTACCGGCTCTTCCGGTGGATAATAAGGACCACGCCATGGTGGTGACCAATCCTTGTACTCTTTCTAAGTATATTCATACCCAAGCCTAAAATTTGTACCATGACGCTTCGGTTGTACTGGTTTGGTGATCCCCTAGAGGTTTTTGCTGAGACCTTTGCCAGGTTTATACCATGTCCATAGTAATATGCTTTCTATCTTATTGCTCCACCATTTTTCCTTTTCAATTGCATTGACGCGCTCAATGCGATGGTATGTATCTCCACCCAGCTTCTTCATATTCTCAATGACTTGAATGGTCTGATTAGTGTAGATTGGGTTTCTTCCACCCCCATGGATAATCACTTCTTGATGATTCCATTTAAATTTCATAGCCTGATGCAGAGTAGAAGCCACTTCCCCAGCGCATGTATACATGGTCGTCCCAACAATAGATTATATGTAGCAGATATATCCAGCATTTGGAACTCGACATCGAACCAGGTTGGGCCCATTTGTAGGTTGAGGTTGATTTCTCCTATTGTGGCCCTTTGAGATCCATCGAATTCTTTCACATTCATGCTTCCTATTTGTATCTCGTGCATACCTTTGACCAACCTCTTTAGAGTTTTCAGTGGACATATGTTGAGACTGGATCCTCCGTCTATTAGGAGCCTGGCGATGAACCTTTCCTCAAATCGCACTATGATGTGCAATTCCCTGTTGTGACTTAGTCCTTATGGTGGCACCTCATCTTTGTGGAAGGTGATTTTGCGGCTTTCCAGTACCTTCCTGACCATGTTGGACATCTCCCCACTAGTGATATTGTTCGGTACATAAGCTTCATTCAGCACTTTCATCAAGGCATTCATGTTTGTCTCAGAGTTTTGCAGCAGTGACAAAATGGATATCTGAGTGGGAGTTTTGTTCAGATGATCAACAATAGAGTACTCATTTGCTTGTACTTTCCTCAAAATTTCATCGTACCTATCTCGACAATAGGTAGTTTGGATGTGGTTTCCTATCTGGTATAGACCCTGCCCATTCTAGTCATGCCTTGTGTCGTACCTGTCTCCTCTATTTTTGCTTTCCCTTTTCTCCTGGCTTCTGCAACATAGTCCCATGGGATATTGGACTTGTAGGATGGTGTGGGGGCTACCATCACAGTGAAAGGTGAAGTTACCTCGACCTCAAATGGTGCTTGGGTTTGTACCACAACTGGTGTGAGGGTGACCAGAGACTTCTTAGGATTATCCCCTTCCTGAATGAGTCTGATATACCCTTCAGGGTCCCATTCTTCGTCTGTCTTTATTACATTCACTCCCTCACCTCTGAGATCTGGGAGAGGATTGTTGCGCACATTTGGTGCAGTTTCCTTTGCTTGCATGACCTTGTTGTCGATCAATGTCTGAATCTTGTCCTTCAGTGTGCGACACTCATCAATTGTATGACCCTTCATGCCCGAATAATAGGCACAAGTCTTGTTTGGGTTGATCCACTAAGAAGAATTTTCTTGAGTGTAATAGGCGTGGTATGTGGTAGCGGGTTGTTGGTATCTGGGGGGTGAAGGTTGATATGTGGGTGGAGTTATTTGGTATGTGAGTGGAGATGTAGGACTTTGGGCTACCATGACAGCACCTACTTCCTTTTTTCTTTGAGATGTCTCCTGATTACAAGGTTTTATTTATTGCCTCTAGTGCTTCGAAATTCATCACCATCCCACTTTTAATCCCTTCTTCTATTCTTTCTCCTAGCTTGATGATGTCGGAGAATTTGTGTTTCTTAATAACCATAAACCTTTCATAGTACTGCGGGTCTTGAGCTCGGAGAAAGAACTTATTCATTTGTTCTTCTTCAAGCGCTAATCCTACCTTTGTAGCCTTAGATCTTCATCGGGTGGCATCTTCATGGAAGGTTTTTGTTTGTTTCTTTTTGAGGTTCTGAATGTAGGCAACATCTTGTGCATTCTCTGTATTGAACCTGAATCAGTCCATAAATTCTGATTCCATGCTTACCCAGCTCACCCACTTTTTTGGATTCTGACTGATGTACCAGGACAATGCATCTCCTATGAGGCTTCGAATTAACAACTTCATGCAGATTTGTTCATTTCTTCCCACTCCGACAAGCTTGTCACAGTATGTCCTCATATCCACTTTTGGATCACCAGTTCCATCGAATATTTCAATTGTACCACTCCGGTAGCTCTACATCTGGCTGAATGCACAAGTCTTCATAATTCAAAGCTTCAACGCCTTTACCACCTTCGACATTCTGAACTCTTCCAGAGATATTCTTGAGTTCTTCCGCCATATTCTTGATGAGCAGGTCCTTCTCAGTCGACTCGAGTATGTATAGGGTTTATTATGGGGTTGGGGTAAGGTCTCCACATATATCGGGTTGCTTTGGTGTACACTGGGTATCTGGGCATAAGGGTGATCATTTGTTGAGTTTTGGAGGTTAGGAGTGGGTTATGGTATATTCAGAGGAGTATGATAAGTGGTAGTTTGCGAGTATTGGGTTGGGTGGTGATGATGTGGTTGCGGAGTTGGCACTGGAGGAGGATCAGGATTTTCGGGAGGTGTAGGGTACTAGTGTGGTACGGGAGAGTTTGGCGGGAGGTTTTGGTTTTGTGGGTTTTGTGGTGGTGCTTGGCTCTGGGTGTTTGGATTTTGTTCGTTATACCAGGGACATTTAGAGTGAGAGATAGATTAGCCAAGTTCCGGACCTGCTCAAGTTCTCCTTGTAGCTCCAAAATCTTTTGTTCCAGTCGTAAGACTAGTTCATTTTGTGTTGGGGTGCTCCGACCATCTGAAGTTTCGACATTTTCTGTTATGTTGGCGTTATCCTTTCTGATACCACTCAAATTGTCCATTTTTCCTTTCCCTTTGTTCTTCCTTTTGGAATCTCTTGGTGGAGGAGAAGGTGGAGGACCTCCAGATCTAGTGTGATATGCTGACGATGCCAGCATGCACGAACCAACCTTGGGGAGTGGGAATAATCAAAAAGAAGAAAAAGCAAAAAGTAACCAAGTCAATAAAGGGTATTGAAAGAATGCTTGCAATATTTAATATGCTTTGCAAAAATCATGTAATAAATTCGCGTCCTAATTTGGGGAACCTCGTTGTGCCCGAGGTAAGCCTAAGAGACACATAGACTTGGAGAAAAATTGATACCAATAATTGCATCATTTCATTAATGCGAAAATGATTCAAACCCTTACTAAATCGACAATAAAGATAAAGTTACTAATGGCACTTGGACTTATTACAATCTAGACCTAAAACTAAGCTAGAAAACAGTGAAAAACATCATCTCCTAATCTACTTGGTCCCAGAAGGACCTTCTCCATGCTTGTCTCTTTTGACTCCATCAATCAAGTTCCTCAGGTCGCACATATCCAATAACAAGTAAGCCCTTGCCAGATGACCTCCTTCGTTGCCATCCGCGTACTAACAATCTGCAAACTCTTTCTCATCTTTCCTTCGAGCTCCATCAATCCCTGTTCCAGATATTATAACCTTTATGTTGCATTAGTGGTGATCCCCTTCCATTCATTTATAGCATCCATGTCTATTTTATGTTATTCTAAGTGCCTAGCTTCTGACTCGAAAACCCTTTCGCGAAGCGTTCTATACTTGACTTGTACCTCAGCAGCATCATCAATGATCCTATATTCCAAATTGACCCCTAGCTTCATCAATGGAGTTATTTGGTATGTGAGTGGAGATTTAGGACTTTGGGCTACAATGACAGCACCTACTTCCTTTTTTCTTTGAGATGTCTCCTGATTGCAAGGTTTTATTTATTGCCTCTAGTGCTTCGAAATTCATCACCATCCCACTTTTAATCCCTTCTTCTATTCTTTCTCCTAGCTTGATGATGTCGGAGAATTTGTGTTTCTCAATAACCATAAACCTTTCATAGTACTGCGGGTCTTGAACTCGGAGAAAGAACTTATTCATTTGTTCTTCTTCAAGCGCTACTCCTACCTTTGTAGCCTTAGATCTTCATCGGGTGGCATCTTCATGGAAGGTTTTTGTTGGTTTCTTTTTGAGGTTCTGAATGTAGAAAACATCTTGTGCATTCTCTGTATTGAACCTGAATCAGTCCATAAATTCTGATTCCATGCTTACCCAGCTCACCCACTTTTTCAGATTCTGACTGATGTACCAGGACAATGCATCTCCTATGAGGCTTCGCATGAACAACTTCATGCGGATTTGTTCATTTCTTCCCACTCCGACAAGCTTGTCACAGTATGTCCTCATATCCACTTTTGGATCACCAGTTCCATCGAATATTTAAAATTTGGGAGGTTTGTACCACTCCGGTAGCTCTACATCTGGCTAAATGCACAAGTCTTCATAATTCAAAGCATCAACGCCTTTACCACCTTCGACATTCTGAACTCTGCCAGAGATATTCTTGAGTTCTTCCGCCATATTCTTGATGAGCAGTTCCTTCTCAGTCGACTCGAGTATGTATAGGGTTTATTGTGGGGTTGGGGTAAGGTCTCCACATATATCGGGTTGCTTTGGTGTACACTGGGTATCTGGGCATAAGGGTGATCATTTGTTGAGTTTTGGAGGTTAGGAGTGGGTTATGGTATATTCAGGGGAGTATGATAACTGGTAGTTTGCGAGTATTGGGTTGGGTGGTGATGATGTTGTTGCGGAGTTGGCACTGGAGGAGGATCAGGATTTTCGGGAGGTGTAGGGTACTAATGTGGTACGGGAGAGTTTGGCGGGAGGTTTTGGTTTTGTGGGTTTTGTGGTGGGTCTTGGCTCTGGGTGTTTGGATTTTGTTCGTTATACCAGGGACACTTAGAGTGAGAGATAGATTAGCCAAGTTCCGGACCTGCTCAAGTTCTCCTTGTAGCTCCAAAATCTTTTGTTCCAGTCGTAAGACTAGTTGATTTTCTGTTGGGGTGCTCCGACCATCTGAAGTTTTGACATTTTCTGTTATGTTGGCGTTATCCTTTCTGATACCACTCAAATTGTCCATTTTCCCTTTCCCTTTGTTCTTCCTTTTGGCATCTCTTGGTGGAGGAGAGGGTGGAGGACCTCCAGATCTAGTGTAATATGCTGACGATGCCAGCATGCACGAACCAACCTTGGGGAGTGGGAATAATCAAAAAGAAGAAAAAGCAAAAAGTAACCAAGTCAATAAAGGGTATTGAAAGAATGCTTGCAATATTTAACATGCTTTGCAAAAATCATGTAATAAATTCGCGTCCTAATTTGGGGAACCTCGTTGTGCCCGAGGTAAGCCTAAGAGACACATAGACTTGGAGAAAAATTGATACCAATAATTGCATCATTTCATTAATGCGAAAATGATTCAAACCCTTACTAAATCGACAATAAAGATAAAGTTACTAATGGCACTTGGACTTATTACAATCTAGACCTAAAACTAAGCTAGAAAACAGTGAAAAACATCATCTCCTAATCTACTTGGTCCCAGAAGGACCTTCTCCATGCTTGTCTCTTTTGACTCCATCAATCAAGTTCCTCAGGTCGCACATATCCAATAACAAGTAAGCCCTTGCCAGATGACCTCCTTCGTTGCCATCCGCGTACTAACAATCTGCAAACTCTTTCTCATCTTTCCTTCGAGCTCCATCAATCCCTGTTCCAGATATTATAACCTTTATGTTGCATTAGTGGTGATCCCCTTCCATTCATTTATAGCATCCATGTCTATTTTATGTTATTCTAGGTGCCTAGCTTCTGACTCGAAAACCCTTTCGCGAAGCGTTCTATACTTGACTTGTACCTCAGCAGCATCATCAATGATCCTATATTCCAAATTGACCCCTAGCTTCATCAATGGAGTTATTTGGTATGTGAGTGGAGATTTAGGACTTTGGGCTACAATGACAGCACCTACTTCCTTTTTTCTTTGAGATGTCTCCTGATTGCAAGGTTTTATTTATTGCCTCTAGTGCTTCGAAATTCATCACCATCCCACTTTTAATCCCTTCTTCTATTCTTTCTCCTAGCTTGATGATGTCGGAGAATTTGTGTTTCTCAATAACCATAAACCTTTCATAGTACTGCGGGTCTTGAACTCGGAGAAAGAACTTATTCATTTGTTCTTCTTCAAGCGCTACTCCTACCTTTGTAGCCTTAGATCTTCATCGGGTGGCATCTTCATGGAAGGTTTTTGTTGGTTTCTTTTTGAGGTTCTGAATGTAGAAAACATCTTGTGCATTCTCTGTATTNGGTACCTGTCTGGCTCGATAGTCGCTTTTTCCACAATAACTTTCTGGTTCCACATATGTTGTGCCTCGAATTTGAAAGGAATGATATCCCCTTTGAAGTCTTCCTTGTACTGGACCATGTTGGAAACTCGAGGTATGACTTGTTTTCTTCATGCCTGTCTCATTACCCTTATAGGAGCATAGGGATAAATGCCTCGCAACCCGATCAACATCAAATGAGTAGTATCCCTTGACCTGATAATGAACTCGCTACTAGGAAACCAGTCAAACATCCAATGTACCTTGTCGTCTCTCAAATTGCTGAAGAAACGGACCTAACTTATAGCGCTTCTGGGCTATGTGAACCTATCTAGGATGAATGTCATTTTCTTTGGATGGTGGTAAGATATATAGTCATTCAATGGCCATCGCATAAGCACTTGAAGATATTATCCCCTCTGAAAGTGTTCAAATAACCAGACTTGCAATAACATATTACAACCTTCGAAATGTCCGAACCCCCGCTTGCACCGATCTAGAGCGCGGTACAGTTCGACTAGGATCATAGGGATGATGGTGTAGGTTTTTCCCTCGATACCTTTCATTAAAGTTCTTGCAACCATAGTTAAACAAGTGTGGATCTTTCCCCCTTTCATTGGAAATATCAACAATCCTAAGAAGCAGATGATAAACACATGAACCCGGTGATGCGTCCAACCTAATGAAGTAATGGCGATTGTTTTTAGCAAATATGCCACTAGGAAGGTTTCCTAATGGCTAATATATAAATAAAATTCCAATATGGGTCCAAAGCTTACATGATGTCCAAACCAAAATAGAAGTTGCATGAAGCTACTAGCTACTAAAAAGATAGAAAAGCTAAAGTATAATGAACTAGCTATTACAAAAAAATAAGATAAGTGCTTCCTTCTCCTATCAGTGTATGTGAATCCAATTGCCAGTGGTAAATACCAAGCAGCACCTATCAAGCTCTCACCAGGCGCCAGTGTATATTGTCCATAGGCTAAAATAAATCCCAAACATCTCCACCACAAAGTTGAAGCCAGCATAGTCTTCCCAGTGTAGCTATTATATGATCTCCATATGCAGTGTACTGAGTTTATCCAAGTATTAATCATATGTGCACTCATCAAATTTAACATGTAAAAGTACCTGGCTTTAGGCAGGCTTTGCAAGGCAAAAGCCAGGCTGGAGCTAGCTTTAAGACGGCGTTGCAAGGCAAACGCCAGGCTGGGGCTGGCTTTAGGCTGGCCTTGCAAGGCAAAAGCCATGCTGGGGCTAGCTTTAGGCTGGCCTTGCAAGGCAAAATACATGCTGGGGCTAGCTTTAGGCTGGCCTTGCAAGGCAAAAGCCAGGTTGGGGCTGGCTTTAGGCTGGCCTTGCAAGGCAAAAGTCAGGTTGGGGCTGGCTTTAGGCAGGCCTTGAAAGGCAAAGGCTAGGTTGGGGCTGGCTTTAAGCAGGCCTTGCAAGGCAAAAGCCAGGCTTGAGGCATACTCAAGCGTTAGAAACTGTGCATTTTTGTGATCTTGTAAGCTTAGATCCTTCCCTTCCAAAACCTTTAATGTCGACATCATTGTAGAGATTGCTAAAGAATCCTCAGATTGAGCATGAAACCTTGCTAATACCACTGAGAAATGATTCAACAATCTCCACAGATACCACATAACAGGTTCAACCTTTCCCTTAATATTTGAACATATCCGAAGTAGAATAAATTGCACCATCCAATACCTACTTATCACATTGGTCCTGTACACTATCAAAGCAACCACAGAATGAGCATGTTACCATGATAATACCACTGGAAAGTATTAATAGCATACAGAATGAGACATAAAAGAAACATGCAGGTATGTGTAGATTCCAATATTGTGAAGCCATCAGTCTGGGGCTCTTCTCTTTGTTATTCTGACCCTAATGTTAGGAGTTTGATACTTGTCTAAATTAATAAACCTCCTCCCTGCACTAGGCAATTCAGAGAATGAGTGAAACTCAAATATACCTGCAAAAGAAAACACAACGTTAGCTATAAAATCTGCCATTGAGTTTCCTTCTTTGAACACATGTTGAAAGATCTCATTGAGGTTGCCCTTCATCTATATAATTCTTTGCACATCATTTTCAATTACCCAAGTAGGGTCCCATTTCCCTTCTATCACTTTCTTCATCACTAATGAATCTGTCTCCAATATGAGAGGGTGAAGATCATGCTCCACACAATGGATGTCTCCTGATTGCAAGGTTTTATTTATTGCCTCTAGTGCTTCGAAATTCATCACCATCCCACTTTTAATCCCTTCTTCTATTCTTTCTCCTAGCTTGATGATGTCGGATAATTTGTGTTTCTTAATAACCATAAACCTTTCATAGTACTGCGGGTCTTGAGCTCGGAGAAAGAACTTATTCATTTGTTCTTCTTCAAGCGCTACTCCTACCTTTGTAGCCTTAGATCTTCATCGGGTGGCATCTTCATGGAAGGTTTTTGTTGGTTTCTTTTTGAGGTTCTGAATGTAGAAAACATCTTGTGCATTCTCTGTATTGAACCTGAATCAGTCCATAAATTCTGATTCCATGCTTACCCAGCTCACCCACTTTTTCGGATTCTGACTGATGTACCAGGACAATGCATCTCCTATGAGGCTTCGCATGAACAACTTCATGCGGATTTGTTCATTTCTTCCCACTCCGACAAGCTTGTCACAGTATGTCCTCATATCCACTTTTGGATCACCAGTTCCATCGAATATTACAAATTTGGGAGGTTTGTACCACTCCGGTAGCTCTACATCTGGGTGAATGCACAAGTCTTCATAATTCAAAGCTTCAACGCCTTTACCACCTTCGACATTCTGAACTCTTCCAAAGATATTCTTGAGTTCTTCCGCCATATTCTTGATGAGAAGGTCCTTCTCAGTCGACTCGAGTATGTATAGGGTTTATTGTGGGGTTGGGGTAAGGTCTCCACATATATCGGGTTTCTTTGGTGTACACTGGGTATCTGGGCATAAGGGTGATCATTTGTTGAGTTTTGGAGGTTAGGAGTGGGTTATGGTATATTCAGGGGAGTATGATAACTGGTAGTTTGCGAGTATTGGGTTGGGTGGTGATGATATTGTTGCGGAGTTGGCACTGGAGGAGGATCAGGATTTTCGGGAGGTGTAGGGTACTAGTGTGGTACGGGAGAGTTTGGCGGGAGGTTTTGGTTTTGTGGGTTTTGTGGTGGTGCTTGGCTCTAGGTGTTTGGATTTTGTTCGTTATACCAGGGACATTTAGAGTGAGAGATAGATTAGCTAAGTTCCGGACCTGCTCAAGTTCTCCTTGTAGCTCCAAAATCTTTTGTTCCAGTCGTAAGACTAGTTGATTTTCTGTTGGGGTGCTCCGACCATCTGAAGTTTTGACATTTTCTGTTATGTTGGCGTTATCCTTTCTGATACCACTCAAATTGTCCATTTTCCCTTTCCCTTTGTTCTTCCTTTTGGCATCTCTTGGTGGAGAAGAAGGTGGAGGACCTCCAGATCTAGTGTGATATGCTGACGGTGCCAGCATGCACGAACCAACCTTGGGGAGTGGGAATAATCAAAAAGAAGAAAAAGCAAAAAGTAACCAAGTCAATAAAGGGTATTGAAAGAATGCTTGCAATATTTAACATGCTTTGCAAAAATCATGTAATAAATTCGCGTCCTAATTTGGGGAACCTCGTTGTGCCCGAGGTAAGCCTAAGAGACACATAGACTTGGAGAAAAATTGATACCAATAATTGCATCATTTCATTAATGCGAAAATGATTCAAACCCTTACTAAATCGACAATAAAGATAAAGTTACTAATGGCACTTGGACTTATTACAATCTAGACCTAAAACTAAGCTAGAAAACAGTGAAAAACATCATCTCCTAATCTACTTGGTCCCAGAAGGACCTTCTCCATGCTTGTCTCTTTTGACTCCATCAATCAAGTTCCTCAGGTCGCACATATCCAATAACAAGTAAGCCCTTGCCAGATGACCTCCTTCGTTGCCATCCGCGTACTAACAATCTGCAAACTCTTTCTCATCTTTCCTTCGAGCTCCATCAATCCCTGTTCCAGATATTATAACCTTTATGTTGCATTAGTGGTGATCCCCTTCCATTCATTTATAGCATCCATGTCTATTTTATGTTATTCTAGGTGCCTAGCTTCTGACTCGAAAACCCTTTCGCGAAGCGTTCTATACTTGACTTGTACCTCAGCAGCATCATCAATGATCCTATATTCCAAATTGACCCCTAGAAACACACGTGACCAGCATTGTACCTGTCTGGCTCAATAGTAGCTTTTTCCACAATAAATTTCTGGTTCCACATATGTTGTGCCTCGAATTTGAAAGGAATGATATCCCCTTTGAAGTCTTCCTTGTACTGGACCATGTTGGAAACTCGAGGTATGACTTGTTTTCTTCATGCCTGTCTCATTACCCTTATAGGAGCATAGGGATAAATGCCTCGCAACCCGATCAACATCAAATGAGTAGTATCCCTTGACCTGATAATGAACTCGCTACTAGGAAACCAGTCAAACATCCAAATGTACCTTGTCGTCTCTCAAATTGCTGAAGAAACGGACCTAACTTATAGCGCTTCCGGGCTATGTGAACCTATCTAGGATGAATGTCATTTTCTTTGGATGGTGGTAAGATATATAGTCATTCAATGGCCATCGCATAAGCACTTGAAGATATTCTCCCCTCTGAAAGTGTTCCAATAACCAGACTTGCAATAACATATTACAACCTTCGAAATGTCCGAACCCCCGCTTGCACCGATCTAGAGCGCGGTACAGTTTGGCTAGGATCATAGGGATGATGGTGTAGGTTTTTCCCTCGATACCTTTCATTAAATTTCTTGCAACCATAGTTAAATAAGTGTGGATCTTTCCCCCTTTCATTGGAAATATCAACAATCCTAAGAAGCAGATGATAAACACATGAACTCGGTGATGCGTCCAACCTAATGAAGTAATGGCGATTTTTTTTAGCAAATATGCCACTAGGAAGGTTTCCTAGTGGCTAATATATAAATAAAATTCCAATATGGGTCCAAAGCTTACATGATGTCCAAACCAAAATAGAAGTTGCATGAAGCTACTAGCTACTAAAAAGATAGAAAAGCTAAAGTATAATGAACTAGCTATTACAAAAAAATAAGATAAGTGCTTCCTTCTCCTGTCAGTGTATGTGAATCCAATTGCCAGTGGTAAATACCAAGCAGCACCTATCAAGCTCTCACCAGGCGCCAGTGTATATTGTCCATAGGCTAAAATAAATTCCAAACATCTCCACCACAAAGTTGAAGCCAGCATAGTCTTCCCAGTGTAGCTATTATATGATCTCCATATGCAGTGTACTGAGTTTATCCAAGTATTAATCATATGTGCACTCATCAAATTTAACATGTAAAAGTACCTGGCTTTAGGAAGGCCTTGCAAGGCAAAAGCCAGGCTGGAGTTGGCTTTAAGACGGCCTTGCAAGGCAAACGCCAGGCTGGGGCTGGCTTTAGGCTGGCCTTGCAAGGCAAAAGCCATGCTGGGGCTAGCTTTAGGCTGGCCTTGCAAGGCAAAAGACATGCTGGGGCTAGCTTTAGGCTGGCCTTGCAAGGCAAAAGCCAGGTTGGGGCTGGCTTTAGGCTGGCCTTGCAAGGCAAAAGTCAGGTTGGGGCTGGCTTTAGGCAGGCCTTGAAAGGCAAAGGCTAGGTTGGGGCTGGCTTTAAGCAGGCCTTGCAAGGCAAAAGCCAGGCTTGAGGCATACTCAAGCGTTAGAAACTGTGCATTTTTGTGATCTTGTAAGCTTAGATCCTTCCCTTCCAAAACCTTTAATGTCGACATCATTGCAGAGATTGCTAAAGTATCCTCAGATTGAGCATGAAACCTTGCTAATACCACTGAGAAATGATTCAACAATCTCCACAGATACCACATAACAGGTTCAACCTTTCCCTTAATATTTGAACATATCCGAAGTAGAATAAATTGCACCATCCAATACCTACTTATCACATTGGTCCTGTACACTATCAAAGCAACCATAGAATGAGCATGTTACCATGCTAATACCACTGGAAAGTATTAATAGCATACAGAATGAGACATAAAAGAAACATCCAGGTATGTGTAGATTCCAATATTGTGAAGCCATCAGTCTGGGGCTCTTCTCTTTGTTATGCTCCACACAATATTCCAATCCTTGAAGAATAGCCTTAGCTTCAGCCAACACATTAGTTTTCACCCCCAAGTCTACTTCCCTTGCATACACCACATCACCTTCATCATTCCTCACACAAAAGCCTAATGAGCTAGGACCAGGATTTCCTTTTGTGACTCCATCAGTATTGAATTTGTACCAACCATGAAAAGGAAGCTTCCATGTTACTCTTGTAGTGATCGGTATAGGTTTATATCCTTCAAAATATTGAATTATGTGTGGCCATAACAATGGAATATTAGGCATCCAATCATACCTCACCCTTGCTAGTTGATGCAATGTCCTATTGATCTCATGAATCACCCTATTTGTGGACACTGAACCCCTATGTTTACCTGCATTTCTTCTCTTCCAAAGTTCTCAAGTGATAACAACTGAACTACTTGAAACAATGGCTTTAACTTTGGACAACATTGAGCATACCATCAATGCCTTATAACCTACTTCAATAGAATCAATGGCACAGTAATTCCAGCAGCCCTCATGAACAAATTTCATACTTTAGAGGCAGTAGGACTTTTGACAAATATATGCTCAATAGATTCCTCTTGGGGCTGCTGACAACACCAACACCTAGACATCACCATTTTCACTTGCCTCCTCCACATGTCATCAGTGGCTATTTTTTTCCTCCACAATCTCCACAAGAAGAAGGATATCTTGAATGGTATGCCCTTAATCCACATTAACTTGAATTCATGATTAGGATCTGCCCTATGCCTTAATATTTGCCAAGCACTGCTAACACTTAACTTGCCTGAAGGAGTTGGCATCTAGTATGGCCTATCCCAGTATCCCTCACTGCCTTCATAATTCACATTTAGCCTTATATGTTCTGCAGTTTCCTCATTGAGGTTTGATCTAGCAGCTGATCATCCCATGTTTCACCTTGTTGAAATTCTGCCACATCCTGAAGATCTTCATTGATTGGAAAGTCTTCAGGTAATACGTGATAAAATGCACCAATCCAGTCCAATTTTCATGCCAAATATTAGTTGTTCCACTCTTCACTTCCCATAGGATCTCATGTTCTACTTCTTCCCTAGCATTCAGCATTTGTCTCCAAACATGAGACCCCCTTCTAAAGTGCACCATCGTTGGTATCTCCTTCTTGCAATACTTATTCCACATGAAATTACCCCACAAAGATTTTTTGGTCCTAAACCTCCACTCATAGTTTAGCAAATAATTCCCTTGACACATCATGTAAGGATCTAAAACCTAGGCCCCCTTCCTCTTTAGGAAGGAAAAGATTTTTCCATGAAACCCAATGTCTGCTTCTCCCTTCTTCCTTTGTGCACCAAAAAAACCTAGCAAAAATCTTATGAAGATGCTCCAGGATATTTTTTGGTGGATGAAGGACTAATGACATGTGGACTGGCATACTTTGCAACACACTAGAAATGACTGTTGCTTTTCCTCCAAATGACAGCACCTTTCCTTTCCATGAATGCAATTTAGCCTTTACTTTCTTGATAAGATACTCATAATATTCCTTCCTCCTTCTAGTGTAGAAAATAGGACACCCTAGATATGTGAAGGGGAATTTACCTCTTGCAAATCCTGTAATAGCTCCAATCGCCTAACATAATCCATTAGGAATCTTTGAATAGATGTAGTATGAACTCTTATCTTTGTTGATCATCTGACCTGATATCTTCTCATAGCTCCCCAATACCGCCATAATTTTGCTCAAGGATGGAGGATGAGCAGAAGCAAAATTATAGTATCATCAGCATATGCCAAGTGATTTAAAGGATCAAACCACTTAGGCATTCCAAATCCCACAAATGACTTGTCTTCAAATAGCTTATTCAAAGCCCTGGAAAGTACCTTAGCTGACAGAATGAACAATGGTGATGATAGAGGATCCCCGTGCTTCACACCCCTTGTAGACTTAAAGAACCCTGAGGTCTGCCCATTCACCAATACTGAGTACCAGTTATTTGACACCAATTTCCACACCAGGTTGATGAAGTGCTCAGAAAATCCCATTTTCCTTAGTACATGCAATAAGTACTTCAACCCTATCATAGTCCTTAGCCATATCAAGCTTGATCACAACATTAGCTGGCTTTCCCCTTAACCTTATGTCAGTGACAATTTCTTGAGTCAGTAAGATGTTCTCAAATATACTCCTACCCTTCAGAAATTTAAATTGATTAGGAGATATTAGAGAAGGAAAAAATTTTCCAATCTATCATGTAACTCCCTAGACAAGACCTTGTTAATGAATTTGCTCAAGCTAATAGGTCTTAAGTCAGAAAAGGTCTCAACTCTAGTTTTCTTAGGCAGCAACACTAGATTGGTGTGAGTTATGGATTTAGGCAGTGTAGCTCCTCCATAGAAGTGTAGCACCATGTTGTGTATATCAGCACCAATAACATCCTAGCATGTTTGATAACACAGGCCAGTGAATCCATCTGAAACACTACCACTCTCCCCACTAAGCTCAAAAACTGTTGTCCTTACCTCTTCAATTGTTGGCAATCTGCTAAGTTCCAAATTATGTTCCATAGTGACCATCGAAGGTACATTATGGAGCAAGTAGAAGTCAGATGCATCACCTTCATTTGTGAACTGATTTTGATAGAAATCCACTGCAGTTTTAGCTAGTTGCTCCTGGTCTTCAATCCATACCCCACTTCCACTTTTGATCCTCTTCGGTTGCAATTTCTTTCTTTTTCCATTGATATGATTGTGAAAGAAACTTGTATTCCTATCTCCTTCAGCAAACCAAGTCATCCCAGCTTTTTGCTTCCAATACTGCTCCTCAATACTCAAGTATTTCTTCAATTCAGATTGAGCCTTTTGAAGCACAATCTTGTTCTCAATTGTAGGCTCTTCTTCAAACAACATCTCTTTCACCCTAACAATGTCCTCCAAAATTGCCAACTGCTTGAAGATATCACCAAATGTTGAACATCAAAAATGGATCCCCTATGAAATTTGCTTCCCAATTATGCCTCACCACATCCATAAATGTAGCATGCTTACTCCAAAAGTTCAAGAACCTGAAAGTCTTAACAAAATTGGTGGTCTGCTCCCCACATGTCATTAACAATGGTGCACGATCTGATCCAATTCTGATTAGATGTTCAACTTCAATATTTGGCAACATGTTCTGAAATGTCATATTCACAAAGATCCTATCCAATCTCTTGAATATACACATATCATTGGGTCTCCCATTCCACCATGTAAATGTGCTTCCTTTATATCCTTGCTCAAACAAACCACACGAGTTTACACAAAATGCAAAATCCTCATATTAGGGAGGGTGTACTAGCAGTACTCCTATTTTCTCATCTTCATGCAATATCACATTGAAATACCCTCCTACCAACCATGGCAATTTCATATCACTTGCTAAGTAATACAAGTGATCCCACAATTCCAACCTCTCCATTGCTGAACATTTTGCATAAACAAATGTCATCATCATATGTTGCCCCAGATCATGGTGAAACACTCTCACAGTCATCTGTTGCTCAGTATCCTCCACTAATTCCCATTCCACCACTGCATCAAACAACAACCATATCTTCCCATTAATATTTGCATAATCAGTCTCCATATTCAACCTTCTTCTATATCTATCAATGAATCTCTTCTTTTGAAAAGGCTCCATCAATGCAACTACAAAAAAACTATGCTCCCTATTCATATTGATCACCCTAGGAAAGGCCTGCTATGTATTCACAGACCTTATGTTCCATATTAATGTTTTGATCATCATCATTTAGATAGAGAAGCTTCCCTCTTGTGCATTATTCTTAAAGGTTGTGGTAGCTCTTTATTCTGATTCTTCTTAGTTTTCTTACCTCCTTTAGCACTATTTGTGGGTGATAAATCTCCTTCCCTAGCGACTTGTTTAAATTCTCTATTTTTGATTCATCATCTCCTTCACCCTCCACTGGATTTTGTCTCATTAAGTCTTCATCAATTGGTGTCATATTATATAACTAAATCATATAACTGTTGTAGAGGAGTCTTCTATGGAACTCTAATTTGCAGCGGCATAATTTGGTCAGTACCAAAATCCATAGGCGCTTCTTCTATTTCCCCAGTTGCTCTTGGAACAATTGCCCGCTCATCAACCTTTTCATTGCTATTCACCATAGAAGAAGCAGCAGCCTAAATAATTTTGAATTGATGCTCGTAGACACTGCCTAGCCCAGGAATTACTGTTGTAAGCTGCTTGGAAATGTTTGTTCTATTGATATCACCACTCTTTCCATTGTCTGCGCTATGGTATGACCCTACTGTATCATCCCTAACCTTTACATTATCATCTCCATTAAGTTTGTTCTCCAATGAATACACCGGAACTCCATCAATCATGCCAATTGCACTAGGGATAGGGTTTAACATTGTTGCTTCATCAGGCGACCCTGGCGCCAGGCCTAGCATCGCCAGCCTAACGCCTGGGGTACCTGGCTTTAGGCCTGGCGTCCCCAGCCTAATGCCTGGGGAGCCTGGCTTTAGGCCTAGCATCGCCAGCCTATCACCAAGTGGGCGGCTATCCCTCACTTTGTCTCATGTTGTCTTTGTCGTGCCTAGTTGATCATCCTCCATCTCAATTGCATCACTCCCTACAACTTTTGTTGATTTTGTCTCACCAAGGTCCTCAAGGTGCCTAGAATCTACAAAAATTTGAGACGAAATATCTTGACATAATTGGTTTGTAGTCACATTGAGTTGCCTTAGCTCTTTTTTGCTAGTTCCAAACCTTCTATGAACCCAGTCGATTGTGGATTCATTATTAGATTTTTCATCAATACTTTGATCACTAGGAACAATAGGATTAGCCTTAGCTAAGTTCCCATTATGTTGATCTTCCAATATTTTCTCAAATGCTTCCTTTTTTTACACGCTTAAGTTCCTGTTAACTTCTCCATCCGGTTTAGTATTAGCATCCTTCCCAACCCTAACCCCAGAAACCTTAGGATTAGGGCTTGACACTTCTGTATTTCCTTCTTTTTACTTCTCATGGACCTTCTTGGATTTCTTTTCCCCATGTTCCTTCTTCTTGCCATTGATATGATCCCCACCTTTGCCTTCAGTAATATGTAGAGTAGGTTGATGAACTTACTCAACCTCTAGTGCATTGAACTTGTTCTTGATTGCTACTTCCTCAAGTTTGGCCTTCCCTTACCCTTGTCATCTTCCTTACCTTGTTTGTTATCAACAATGTGACCCCGATTATACCGTTGGTATTTATTCTTCCTTGCTCGTATCCAGTCCTGCTTGGCATGATTAGTAGTAGGCTCACCAACCACCTTTCCACTTGACAGTATCTTTGTTGAATTTGCAGCTGTACCAATTGCTTCTTTGCTTACCACAACTATCTTTTCCTTGCCTTGATCCTCAATATCTTCATCAAATATCTTGTGTAATTCAGGATGAATTACCCAGCATTCTGCCTCACTATGCCCTTGTTTCTTGCAAGGCTTGCAATATTTAGGTATATAATCATACTTAATCTTAATCCATTTAAACTCTTTTAGCCCAGATTCATCTGCTTCTTCAATAATCTTAATACGTTTAGGGAAATTAACTAGAAAATTCACTTCCACCTTTACTTTAGCACATCTAGGTCTAGTCCCATTTTGAGTTGCTAAGTCTACGTGTAATGGATTACCAACTGCACGAGCTAATGAAAATACACATTCCTTACCAAAGAAATTTGGAGGAAGTTTTGGAAAACTAATCCAAACTATGGAAATTGGAGTCTTTTCATCAGGTGTCCACCATGGATTCCATTTTGTACAACACATCTGCCATATTTCTAATTGAGCCTTTATATAAAAAGTTGGCTTTGATATAAGATGAACATAATCCTCCAATAAAGACAACCAAATTACCACATGATTGTCTTCAATCAAGCCAACTGAACAATCACCCTTAATCTCACATTGAAGTGGAATCACTTTACGTAATTCACCAATAACAGGCTTCCCATATGAAAATTTCCCCAGAACTGCAAGTTGAAGCCGTTGTTGTACGATGGATTGCTTCACTTCTTGTTTCTTCCACTTCAAAACTGGTTCTCCATGAAGGAACTCAACTGGTTTCAATGGTAACGTAGCTAGGGTTTGCATGGACGTATTTATGATGGTAGAGTTTAATAAATTTGCATAGGTTTTAGGTGTATTAGGGTAAGTATTATGGTTTGTAGAGGTTGGTAACGGCTGAGGGGGGAGGAAGACGACAGACCAACCTCAGGGAGAGGCTGGCTGCTGGCCGTGGAGGCCATGAAGGGCAGTCGCCGGCGTGCACTATTGATCGCTACTTTGAGGAGAGAGAAGAGTTCAAAGTCTTGATCACTACTTTTCTATTTTGGTTACTGTTTTTGTGCTCTCACTTCGTGCACGGTACATGTTTTACAATTTTTCTTTAATGGAGAGTTCATAATGATGAAGGCGATATTATTTATTATGCCCGTAACGCTCATAAAGAAATTCAAATGGGATATATGATTTCTTTAAACCAATCAACTCATCATTATTCTTAAAACCTAGCATCTTAATAAAACCGCGAGGGTGCAATTTTCTGGTACTAGTAATCCTGGACTATCCCATGGTAGCTTAGATAAACCTCCTATCTCTTCTAAAAAAGGAGTCATTTTTATGTCACCAAACCGGAAGACCGTTCTTTTCTCGTTCCAGAACATGGTAGCAGCCTCGATCAAAGATCTATTCGGTTGTATATTGAGAAAAGAAGGCAGGTTGCCAAGTACTCTTCTCACATGATTCTTATCGCAAGGCAGAAGGTCTTTCCACCAGTCAAGTAGCAGAGGTGGGATGTTTTGGACCATGCCGAACCTGGAGACTTCGTGCTTCATTCTCTGCAAACAGATAAAGGTAGCCCTTTACCCCTCCAGATTCGACTATTTACACAATAACAATCAACATATTGGAATATTTTCTCCAAGTAATGCACATAATATGATGGCGCCCATTGGGATTATGGAAATCCCGTCGAGTTTTGTACAGGGCTTATCTTAGCGGGCCATTACGTTAATAACATTTTAACTCGTACTAGGTTTAACATGATGCATATACATTTGATATTGGATTAAGGTTTCTAGAAAGTCTAGACAGGTACTCCCAAGTGAAATACTTGAGAGGTAAAGGCACGGGACCTTCGACTGCACCGTTGATCGACTAGTGTACCGCAAATAGGCCTTTCCGATTTAAAAGGGCTAATTTTGGAAGAGCGCGAACAATCATCAAGTGCCGCTATGTTGAGAATAGGAACGAGTAGAGTATGATGTGGAGCATGCTTTATGCATAGAGAATAACACGTTGTCAATTATTTGCATGATAAATATGTAGAAGCAGTAAGTACAGCAGTAAGGTAAACATCAGAAATAAAGACAAAAGAAAGAAGTCGGTTTAATCGGTGAATTATATGCAAGAATGTAATAAAGAAAGAAAGGGAGTAGGGATGGCAGAGGCATGATATAGCAGTCTTAAACAAAATGAAAAGCAACGAAAAGCAGTCATAGCAAATAGACGCGAATGGGGAAGGGATGTGCATGTCATGCTGGATTTAAACGAATAAGGGTGAATAGGGAAAAGGGTGTGCATGTACTAGCAAATTTAAACAAATAAAGGTTGAGAAAGGAAGGGATGTGCATGTGATAACAAAGAAAATAATCCACATAAGCCAATTTCATCATGGTAAGAGCCTAAGTATATCCCCAGCAGAGTCGCCATGCTGTCGCACCCCGTTTTCTCGCGAAATCGGGTTTTGACATCATAACAACTCTTTTAAGTGGGAGGTAAAGTGTTAAAAGAAGAAGAGTCGCCACCTAATGGATTTTAAGGTGCGCTAGGGCACCTGCTTGGAAATAACTCTGTTTGACTAGTCAACGCCACTAAAGATCGGGTAAGGGCTCAAATTACCTCAAACAGAAAGTGTTAGGCACTCTTCGAGGTCCACAACTGTAGCTCCCAGCTGAAATTTTAAACTATGTGGATTATAATTAGGTAAGATGATCAAATAAATGCAGAGAAAAATAGGCAAAGAATTTTATTATGACATAAGGAGAATTGATACAAATCTACAAGGACATAACTATGATAGTCTATATTAGATGATTAAATGTATAAAAAGAAAAAAAGTGGGGGTCCTAAGTTTTTTAACCTAAAGGATCACCCCATGCAACATAAATAATACTTCACAACTTCCTTAAGATAGGGAGTTGCTCATATTATTCAACAGGCACACAGACTATCATCTCCTGCTATCCAATTACTCTGTTAGAGTTATTTACCTAAAGGCTCTCTATTTCAATTCTAAGTCGTACCCTATGCACGCACTACCCGTCCCATGCCTATGGTCCCGGAGGCATTGGACTTATATTTGGGATGTTCTAGACTTTACTTAGGCTGCTCAAAATAATAAAACTAAGCGACATTCAAAATAAATAGGACTTCACTTAAGAACATTTAAAGGCTCAAGTTAGCCTCCGCACTTAGACAACAAATGCACGCAAATAGATTTCTACGTGAGGCATTAGATTGTTTCAGAACTAAGGCAAATTGAAGTCATTAATCTCTATAGACATGGTTTCTATATGATTTGATCCAAACGTGCAGGCAGTGCAAGACGTCACTTTAGACCTATGGACATGATTTCTAAACTACACAATTTAAGAGTATCTGGTGTTGCTATGTTGTTTACTGAAATTACAGATTATAAGTTATTAAAACCTACAGACATGAGCTCTAAGTAATTTACGCAATAAGGGAGAGTGAAAACCATTGGAAACACTCAGAATTACTCGTATTTGATCCTATTGGCAGCTGAAAAATTGATTCTATAACACTTTGTCTCTATATGAATGATTTCTAGGCGAGCGATAATTATAAGTAGCTGATGAATCAATTAAGAAACTGTGGATATGACACCTAGATGAGGATCAGTAGAACATAATCTAGTATGGTCCTATATGCATGATATCTAATGAAAATGCTGCAATTATACAAATTGAAGGGAGGTTATTGGCATTTATTCTTATAGGCATGACGTCTAGTGACACATAGTAGTAGACATGGGAATAAATAGAGCACTAAAGCTCATGCTTTGGCAATAAACAAGTTTTGTGAGTGTGTGATTCCCCTAATGGCATGTTTTCTACTAGTGTACATGGAAATTTGAATAGCATATATGGCAGGTTGAATAAATAACAAGTAAATCATATGAACCCTATAGGCATGTTTTCTACTCTTTCATGCAAACATTAGAATATACAGGGTTTTCCCAATTTCACTAACACCCCAATTATTTATTACAAATTATTATAGACCAGATGAGGAATATAAGTACAAACAAGAAGGTGCACTATGCCAAACAAGACTAAAGTAGAGAACTAACTTAAAGGATTTAAAGCCTAAGGGTCCAAATTATGTTGAATATCCATCACAACACCAGGAAGTAGTCAAGACAACTTATATCAATAAGTCAAAACAGCGTCAAACACTATAAGGAAACACAAGTTAAGATAGCTACTCTAAAGGTCCCAACTAATCACTAGGGAATACAAGATTAAGCAAACCAAAGACATAATGAGTGACAAAAATAGTCATGGGAGCAGGTCATAGCTAGAGTGAATGTCTTAACATAGATTAGGACACATTATAGATACGGGTCAGTCACTACAGGAACCCAGGACAAAGCAGGGAAACAAACTCATGCCAAGCAGCCAATGTAAACATTCCAGTACCAACACATTAGGCTAAACGAACTTAAGAGGGTCCAAATTGTTCAAGTTAAGCATAAACATATCTCAGAGCTGGCAGTTTTAGGTAAAAGTCAAATGCTAAAGAAATTCAGATCAGAAAAACAAGTTCAATGCCAACAATTGCACATAGAGATAGTCTATAAATGCATTAGGTTATGAAATTTCAGAGGTATGAATTATACAAATCATGAACACAAGAGAATGAAATTTCAAAAGCTAATGAACTTACCAGTTATCAGTTGACAAATAGACAAACAAGAAAGAACAAACTCCAGAATACTCTTAATGTTAACAAAGAGCAATAGAACCCAGGATCTAAGTGCGTCAGGGTTCTCAAAGGATTCAAATGAACCCCGAACAGTGTTCGCACCAAGAAAATCAAAAAATCAAATTCTGATGGCCTTGGCCTTCAGCCGGCCATGTAACGACCCGACCAGTCGTTATGATCTCTACTGCGTTGTTCAGTGGTTTGAGGCCGTGAGCAGCTTCGTTTCAGGTATTATGACCCGTGGGAGTGGTCGGAAGTGAATTTCAGGAAGTTTGGAGTTGATTTGGAAAGAAAATTCTCAATTCGGAAGCCTTAAGTTGGAAGAATCAACTAAGATTGGAATTTTGAGTAAATGGCCTCCGAATCAAGATTTGAAGGTTCCTGCAGTTTTGTATGATGATTTAGGACTTGATCGTATGTCCGGATTGGGTTTTGGATGACCCGGGAGCATTTCGGCGTATATTATGGAAGATAGCATTTTAGAAGAATTTCATAAATTTGGGCTGTAAGGCATTTTAGTGTGATTGATGCCCGTTTAGGATTTCGAGCCTAGGAATAGCTCCGTATGGTGATTCTGGAGTTGGGAGCGTGATCGGAAGTGAATTTAGATGTCCGTAGGTCATTATGATATCATTTGGCTAAAGATAGAAATTTGAAGGTTTTTGAGAAATCCGACCGGAAGTGGAAATTTTGATATCGAGGTCAGAATGCGATTTCGGAAGTTGGAGCAGGTCCGTAATGTTGAATATGACTTTGTGCAAAATTTGAGGTCAATGAAACGTGATTTGATAAGTTTCGGCATCGGATGTGAAAGTTTGGAATTTCACGTTCATAAATTTGGGATTTGGGTGCGATTCGTGGTTTCGATGTGGTTTGATATGATTTGAGGCCTCGAGCAAGTCTGCAGGTTTGGATATATGTAGGTCATTTTGAAGTCATTTGGCTAAAGATAGAAATCTGAAGGTTTTTGA
>MDKJ01117638.1:0-48015 GCA_005239525.1 Nicotiana knightiana
ACAAACACTCGGCACGGAATGTCCCCTCGTGCAATAAATAAATAAACACTCAGCACGGAATGTACCCTCGTGCATAAACTCACAAACACTCGGCATGGAATGTCCCCTCATGCAATAAATAAATAAACGCTCGGCACGGAATGTCCCCTCGTGCATAACCTCACAACAATCGACACGGAATGTCCCCTCGTGCAATAAATAAATAAACACTCGGCACGGAATGTCCCCTCGTGCATAACCTCACAAACACTCGGCACGGAATGTCCCCTCGTGCAATAAATAAATAAACACTCGGCACGGAATGTCCCCTCGTGCATAACCTCACAAACACTCGGCACGGAATGTCCCCTCGTGCAATAAATAAATAAACACTTGGCACGGAATATCCCCTCGTGCATAACCTCACAACACTCAGCACGGAATGTCTCCTCATGCAATAAATAACATAAACAACAATTTAACAAGAGAAATCAACAATAAGAACCATAAATCACAACATCCCAGCAAGGGAGTCAACAACGCAAACAGTATCATTAACAGTATCAACAACAATAGAAATCATACCATCCCGGCAAGGGAGTCAAAAATGAAACAATATCATCCCGGCAAGGGAAAATGCTATAACCAATCTCGCCTCAACAATTAACTTCACGAAATAAAACTCAGCTCAAACAAGGGCCCAATAATAAGTAACATCAAGAAAACACCAACAACATAAATGTTTATCAACTAGGTCCAAGTAGCACATAAGGGAAAAATCATATAAAGCGCAATGTAAGACTCACGGGCAAGACTCACGGGCATGCTTGACACCAACGAACGGATATTCTAACTACGACTAAACAACTATAAACCTAGATAACACTAGTATAGTCAATTTGGCAGTTTTATGAAGCAAGTATAGCATGAAGATAAGAGTGGTAAGATATTCAATTAAGTCAATTAAGATCACAAAGGAATCCAAAAGCAAGTAATTCTAATTTAAGCAGGAAAGGATGAAATTAACAACCAAGGATTCAAACGTAACAATTACATCTCATACACAGGAGTACGCACTCGTCACCTCGTACACACGGACTACAATCAACAAAGAAGACTCAATCCTAAGGGTAGTTCCCTCACACAAGGTTAGACAAGATACTTACCTCAAAGACGACATCCCAGTACTCAAAAATAGACTTCTCGGGCGAAAAGACCTCCGGACGGCTCAAAATCAACTAAAACAACTTCAAAATACACATAAAACGTATAAGGAACTATCCCGAACAATAGGGTTTCAAACTTTACAAACTTATGAAAATCGACCAAAAGTCGACCCCCGGGCCCGCATCTCGGAACCCGATAAATTTTACAGATTCCGATTACCCATTTCGATACGAGTTAACCCATACTAAATTTATTCAATTCCGATAACATTTGGTCTTTTAAATCATTAATTTTTATTTTTGAAGCTTTCTTTCAAAACCCACAACTTCCTCAACCCAAAACACAATTTAAATGATGGAAACAAGACCTAATTCATGAAATATAATTAATTCTAGTGGAAGAACACTTACCCATTATATTTGTGTGAAAAACCCTCAAAGAAACGCCAAAACCCGAGCTCTAGAGGTAAAAATATGTTAAAAGAAATGGTGAAATCCCGATTTTGGAAAATTTTACTCTGCCCAGACATTAAATGAATCGCGATCACGGAAGATGGTTTGCGATCGCGAAGAAGAAAGAGGAAAGCTTCCCAGGTTGTTCATCACGAACGCGACAAGTAGTTCGCGAACGCGGAGGAGGAGAACAGGAAGCTATGCGATCGCGTACTGAAGAATGCGAACGCGAAGAACAAAGTTTGGGCGACCAGCAGGGACACATCGCGATCGCGAAAGAATCACTGTGATCACGATGAAGGAAAAATGGGCAGGGCAAATAGAACACTACACGATCGCGGCTTGGGCTACGGGATCGCGAAAGAGGGCAACAGAAACCAGAAACAGCAGTTCAAAATGGAAGGAAATGGCCCGAAGCCCATCCGAAATGCACCCGAGGCCCCCCCGGGACCCCGTCCAACAACACACACATGTCATATAACCTAACAATGACTCGTTCGAGGTTTCAAAACATATAAAACAACACTAAAACAATGAATTAAACCAAAAATCAATGAAATTCCTGAAAACTTCTTTAAACCTTAAATTTTGCAAATACGGTCTGAATCACATCTAATGAAGTCCGTTTCTTACAAAACTTCACAGATATGGCACAAATATTATGTCGAACATGTACCAGGCTCCGGAACTATAATACGGGCCCGATACCACAGGTTTCACATATAATTTCATTTTCAAAAACCTCTTTTATTTTCAGAAAATAATTTCTTTTAAAAATTCATTTCTCGGAATTTGATTCCGGGCATACGCCCAAGTCCCCTATTTTCCTACGGACCCTTCGGGACCGTCAAATCACGGGTCCGGGTCCGTTTATCAAAAATATTGACCGAAGTCAACTTTATTCAAATTTCTAATACAAAATTATCATTTTTATCAGTTTTTCACATAAAGGCTTCCTGGCTACACGCCCGGGCTGCACACGCAAATCGAGGTGAGATAGAAGGAGGTTTTCACGACCTCGGAACACAGAATTAGCTAGAAATATACGGGATGACCTTTTTAGTCATCACATTCTTGTACACCAACATCGCATGGCAGCCATTACCCTCATTCTAATTATCAAAAAGTTGCATCTGGAAAAAGGAAGATAAAAGTATTTCTGGAAAAAAGCCCGGCAGAGATGAATCTGTGAAGAAAAAAACGATGTTTTGTCTTTCACACCCATGGTGTTCTTTTTCTTCATCTTTTTTTTTTTCCTTTTGTTAGAAAATTCAATCAATTGTTAAATAGATAAGATGACATTTTGAATTTATTTTTCTGAGAAGTTAGCATGGTTCAACATTTTTAAATGTTGAATCATATGGTATTAAGGATTAAAAGCAAAATACCAAAATACTTATGTATGAATTATGCATAATATATATAGATATCTTTTATATGCTTACAGTACCAAGAAAAACAAAATATTGGTGCAATATTCTTATACATTTAGTATAATATACGTATATATATAAAAAATCGCATTTATAAGGACTATATATTAAGTACCATAATATGCATATACTATATATGATTACATTATTCGTATACAAATATACATATTTACAAAATATATTTAAGAGCTCTATTATCTATATATAATATAAAGAACATTGGATTTAAGAGGACAATATATAGTATATTTATAGTATATAGCATTTAATATATTTATACGGTGTACTATGTATAATATATAATTTCTTTAAGTATATTTTATATTTAGGTATAAAGTATATTGTTTTATTTATATATGTTACTTGATCATTATTTCATATATATATTTCTTATACAACATATAATATATCTATATCAATATGTAAATAGTATACTATATACTATATATCAGTTACAATTTATATGCAATAGTGCAAATAGATAATATATTATTACTCAATAAACATAGACACATGGTGTAATCTCTCACCTATTTTTAATGAAAGCCAAAGGACATCGTTTAAGGGATGATTCATTGTACTTCCTCCGGTCCACATAAGTGACCAATTTGTTTTTTTATTTTGGTCTAAAATAAGTGTCCATTTATATAATCAAGAAAATATTTAATTTATTTTTTAAAAATTACCCTTATGTATGTATCCTTTAAAAGACTTTTACTCCTCACATTAAATTATGCTGCAATATTTAATTAAAAGTAGTTTAGTCACACTAACAATTTTTGTCTAGAATTTAGTATTTCCTTAATGGGTGTGCCCAAGAAAAATTGATCACTTATTGAAGTATTTGAGTTGTAGTAAATTTGATTAGGCTAAATTTTAGGGATGTACAGATTTTTAAGAAATAATTGATTATAATCAATTTAGTTAAGCTTAAATTTAGGAATTGATGAGGATCTCATTAAATTTGCTAAATTTTAGGGAGTTTTATTAAATGATTTTCGTAGAGAGAAGAGATTTTTTAAAACTGGATAATTATTAATTATATAAAACATTATACAAAATGTTAATCAAATAATAGTTGTGGATGATATAATATACTCTAATAGAAGTTGTATCGACAAAATTTCCCTTTATCTTATACTGCACCATTGGTGGTGAATAAAACCAATCTGTTAAACCTCAGACATATTAGTTTCAACCACCGACGATATTGCTATTATTAGCTTGACCATCTACCTTCTTTTCATAAATTAAGCTCCGCCATCATGCTTATTGGCGAGCGAAGCCATGTGCCTCGTTGGTGAGCTACCTTTGCCATTTGCCTAAAACTATGTGGAAGGTGCTTTTGCCATCAATACCAGCAGAAGTCAAGGAACAAAAACTAGGGAAAAGCAAAGAAAACGCACACCCCTTGTACAAGTCCATAATTCTATTTAATTTATGTTTTCGTTTTATTAAAATTAGTTGAATATTAAATCTTTTACATTCGTAATTTAATACTCAAAGGTTTGTAGTCAAACAGACATTGATACTCCAATACGATAGAAGTATTTTTTAAATAAATTAGTTATCACAAATTGTTACCATTCTTCAAAAATATTTTTTCCGGAAAAACTCTTTGACAACATAAATTTTTTTCAGAAGAATTTTCTAAAAAATTGGCCAAATAAGCTTTTAAGTATGTATATGCATACAACATTTAGAAAACTTTATGCTATCAAATATTAGTTAGCTGTGATAACAAATTAACTAACACGTGACAATAATATACTAATTTTATTCAAATTATTAATATTGATTGTAAATTGTAGTTACGTTGTAAGCTTGTGAAAGCGCTCCTATCTCGTAAATGCATAAAACTCAACTCTTTTTCATAATTTATAATGTTAGTATCTTCTATATATTTATATAATTGATTGATGACATTGTCTTCTAATATTTCCATAAAGTTTGTGTAAATAGTTTTACTTCAATGAGTGGATAGGGATCTGTCTCCCTTCCAGTCCCTCATCTCTCCATTGCATATCTACCCTAAATATTTTACATGTGTCCCTTCAATTATTTAGTGGACCAGATTCACTTCATTAACCAAATAATATTAACTATGACTAATTACTTGTTCTTTCTCTTCCCTCCTCACCCATTCGTCTACAGCAAAATGATTAAGTATTATATTGACACCTTCATTGTATCAAATATGTCTTGAAACGAAGAAGATACAATAATACCAACATGCATAATCAAGCAATAACAAATCTTTCCTTTAAATCCTTCAAACAAGAGGAGAATAAGATCCATAGAATGCAATTCAAATAGTATCTAACAAAGCTTTAGGTTCTTTTTCACAACAGCAAGGTTTTTAAATTGTAGTTTCTCACTTTCTTCAAATTAGAAAGGTTTTTAAATTGAAGTTTCCACTTTCTTCAAATTAGAATCTTTGAGGGCCAAATCCAAAATCAAGGAAGGGGCATGGATACTGGGCGAAGGAAAAGACAGTAGCTGTACTTGGATCTGTAATTTATTTTTCTTATAAAATTCACTATTTTTCTTTTTGACTTTGTATATGGATAGTCCGATTTCATCCTTTGCTCGAGATGGAATGTTGCGTCAAGGAGCTAGGACGTCGGGTCCGAAATCGAAGTCTCTTTTCGGACCAAGGTCGATGTCAATCGCAGCCAGAAAGAGGCAGACTCCGAGTGACATCGATATAGCTTGATAATGGAAAAGGTGAAATATCCGCGATTGGTCGAGGACCATGGTGTGAATTTCGGAACGGATCAATCCACGGTGGTTAATCAGATGTTAATATGGTTTCCTACTATAATTAGAAGCGTACCTTATTTAGGACTCCTCTATTATATAAAAAGAGATCCTATTCATTTGTAATCATCATTGTTCACTGATAAGAATATATACACTCATTACTTTCCTGCTATTTCACTTATTGTTCGTCAGAGTTGCTTTATCATTTACTATTCTTACTATCCCACCTCGAGACTACCTCAAGTCGAGGTCGAGATCTGGCTAGCATACTGGCTTGATTTAGTTTATTCTCTAATTTATTCATTTATTTTCTTGCTTATCAATTGGTATTGGACGAAATCACATATCCTTAAAACCACAATATATGTTTAATTGTTATCCGAATTTGAGGGTAAACAGTTTGGCGTCCACCGTGGAGCTAAGGATAATAGTGATTGTTCGGTGTTGATTCTGATAATACACATCATTTTACACTTGTTCTTGTCAAGTATCTTTGTTCTCAGGTTAAAACATGTAAAACTCACAAAACGCACCCACACACAGTGATTTCTGGTTTCACGGTAAAAACGACAATGTGATTTCTCCAGGAGCCGAGGTGCCACAGGCTGATCTCAAGGGAGCACCGGTCGCCAATCCAGTCGATGTCAGTTCGCACGTTGCTTTAAATGTGGACCTAAGCGCGGACCCCGAAGGGAGTGTACGCAGAGAAAGTCGATCTGGGGGCCAGGGTACACAGGGCAGAGGAGACAGAGGAGTTAGTCTCCAAGTGATATTCAAGATGCTACAGTCTCAGCATGCCGCTATTGCTCAGCTACAAAATCAACATAAAACTCCGAGTGGGGTCGAGCCAAAAATCACTCGTCGTATTGAGCCAGTACCAGAGAGGTCAAATGGTAACGAATCGGGGACTGATACTGCATTAATTAAAATGCTCGAGGAGTTCACCAAAAGAGTTGAGTCAGGAGAAAAGAAAATCGAAGCTAATGATAAAAAAGTGAAAACATAAAACTCCCGAGTTGATCAGATACTGTGGGCACCGCCAATCTTGAAAGGGATGGATTCAAAGAAATTTGTACAAAAGTCGTTCCCTCTGAGTGCGGCTCCGAAACCCATTCCGAAGAAGTTTCGTATGCCGGACATACCTAAGTATAATGGGACCACCAATCCCAACGAGCATGTCACCTCCTACACATGTGCCATCACGGGTAACGATCAGGAAGATATGAGATCGAATCTGTTTTATTGAAGAAGTTCAGGGAAACCCTATCGAAGGAAGCAATGATTTGGTACCACAATCTACCACATGACGGAGCCATAAAGGTTGCGACAAGGAAATCAGACCTTTTCAAACTAAGACAGAGGGATAATAAGATGTTGAGGGAGTTTGTATCCCAATTTCAAATGGAACGCATGGAGTGGCCACTAGTCACAGATGATTGGGTTGTTCAAGCTTTCACTCAGGGATTGAATGAACAAATTTCGATAGCATCATGTCAGCTGAAACAAAATTTGATCGAGTATCCGGCTGTAACTTGGGCAAATGTACACAATCGGTACCAATCGAAGATCAGGGTCGAAGATGACCAATTTGGAGCTCCTTCCGATTCAGTACACCCAAACAGGTCAGTAGCCAAAAGTTAGAGGGACATCTATAGGGAGCCAAAATCGAACAAAGACCGATATCAACCGTACACCTCAGATCGCAGGAACAGTGGTCCAGGACGCAATTCCGCCCAGAACAATCGAAGAAGCGATCGAAGACAGAATTCTCGGGGACTCATGAGCAAAAGTGGTTTTGATAAGCACACCGATCCCACAGAGGCACCTTGATTGCCGGAATACAATATTAGTGTCGATGCGACAGGCATTGTATCGGCAATTGGGAGAATCAAAGACACCAGATTGCCAAGACCCATACAGACAGATCCTTCCCAAAGGAACCCCAATATGATGTGTAAATATCATGGCACGTATGGTCAGAAGACCAAGTATTGCAGGAAATTGAGATAGGAGGTAGCCCTTTTATTCAATGAGGTCTACCTTCTAAGTCCTAAGTGATCGATCCAAGAATCATTTCGGGGAAAGGGACTCCAACAGGAAAAATGAACAAGAGGATCCGCAGCATGTAATTCATATGATCTTTGGAGGGGTCGATATTCTGCAAGGGCCCGTGTTCAAACGCACTAAGGTATCAATTACTAGGGAGAAACGGACCGGAGACTATGTGCCAGAAGGCACAGTATCATTCAACGACAAGGAAGCAAATGGAAATTCTCAGCCTCACAGCGACGCCCTGGTAATTTCTATCTTATTAAATAAAGTTCATGTTAAGCGTGTTTTAGTGGATCCAGGTAGCTCGGCAAATATCATCTGATCAAGGGTCGTGGAGTAGCTCGTCCTGCAAGAGCAGATTGTTCCCGTAGCTCGGGTCTTGAACGGTTTCAATATGGCCAGTGAAACAACTAAAAGAGTCCTATCGGTGAACGTGGATAGAACTATCCAAGATACCAAGTTTCACGTAATAGAGGGAGACATGAGGTACAACGCCCTGCTCGGGAGGCCATGGATCCACAACATGAGGGTAGTCCATTCGACTCTCCACCAAATAATGAAATTCCCGACGTTGGACGGGGTAAAAACGGTGTACGGGGAGCAGCATGCTACAAAAAAATGTTCGTGGTCGATGAGGTAATACCAATTTTGGTGCTATCAACATTAGAAGGATCGGGCATCAAGAGACAGGAAGCCAAATAGCAATCACCGCCACCAGCCTCAACCGAATCGGAGAAGCAGGAAATAGAAGAGGAGGAGGAAGATTTTTTGACCCCTCGAACTTTTGTTGTTCCTGAAGATTCCGACGCCACCAAATGAACGGTCAAAGAGCTGGAACAAGTTATATTGATCGAGTACCTACCCGAGCAAAAGTTATACCTGGGAACGGGGTTAACCCCCGAACTCAAGAAAAAGCTTATTCATTTTCTTATTGATAACATATATTGTTTTGCTTGGTCCCACTTAGACATGATAGGGATCCCACCGGAGATAACAACACACCAACTAAGCCTGGACCCAAAGTTCAGACCGGTGAAACAAAAGAGAAGGTCCCAGTTCGAGGTAAAGCACACTTTCATAAAGGACGAGGTGACTAAACATCTTAAAATAGGATCCATTCGGGAAGTAAAGTATCCCGAATGGTTAGCTAATGTAGTCGTAATTCCTAAAAAAGGGAACAAACTTAGGATGTGTGTAGATTATAAGGATTTAAACAAAGCATATCCCAAAGATACTTTTCCACTTCCTAACATCGATCGCATGATCGACGCCATGCCGACCACGAGATCCTTAGTCTTCTCGATGCCTATTCCGGGTACAATCAAATTCAAATGAACCCGAAAACCCAAGAAAAGACTTCATTTATCACCAAGTATGGAACATATTGTTATAATGTAATGCCCTTCGGGCTAAAAAAATGAAGGAGCTACCTATCAAGGACTAGTAAATAAAATGTTCGAAGAACAGATAGGTAAGTCAATGGAAGCATATATTGATGACGTGCTAGTTAAATCCCTGCGCGCATATGACCATTTGACATATTTGCAGGAAACATTCAAGATTCTGAGAAAATACAACATGAAGATCAACCCCGAGAAATGTGTTTTTGGGGTCGGTTCGAGCAAGTTCCTTGGCTTCATGGTGTCAAATCGGGAAATCAAGATCAATCCCAATAAAATCAAGGCTATCGAAGACATCACCGTTGTAGACAACATTAAATTCATGCAAAGGATGAAGGGGTGGATAGCTGCCTTAGGTCGATTCATATCGAGATCGTCGGATTGGAGTCATAGATTTTTCTCTCTAGTCAAAAAGAAGAACGATTCCACTTGGACCCCGGAATGCAAATAGGCATTAGCAGAATTGAAGTGATACCTCTCGAGCCCACCATTGCTTCATACTCCAAAGGCAGATGAAAAACTCTACTGTACTTGGCAGTTCCGGAGATCGCGGTAAGTGATGTCCTGGTTCGAGAAAAGCAAGGTACGCAATTTCCTGTTTGTTAATAAGTCGGAACTCTGGGAGAAGCAGAAACTAGATATCCACACTTAGAGAAATCGACATTTGCATTGATAAGCGCCTCTAGGAAGCTAAAACCGTATTTTCAATGTCACCTCATATGTGTATTAACCACTTACCCACTTCATAATGTTTTGCATAAACCCGAGCTATCGGGCCGATTGGCCAAATGGGTCGTCGAACTCACTGGGTACGATATCGAATATCAACCCTGAACGGCCATCAAGTCTCAAATTTTAGCAGACTTCGTGGCTGATTTCACGCCAACCCTCATACCCGAAGTCGAGAAGGAACTCTTGTTAAAATTAGGTACATTATCAGAGGTGTGGACCCTTTTCACAGACGGCGCCTCAAATGTGAAGGGGTCCGAGCTAGGCATTGTCTTGAAGTCTCCCACGAGCAACACTATTAGACAATCCATCAAAACTTCTAAGTTGACTAACAATGAGCCGAGTACAAGGCCATGATTGCAGGTCTCAAACTAGTTAAAAGCTTGGGGGCGGAAGTCATTGAAGCCAAGTGCGACTCTTTGCTGGTAGTAAACCAAGTAAACAAAACCTTTGAGGTTCGAGAGGAATGAATGCAAAGGTATTTGGATAAGTTACAGGTGACTTTGCACCATTTTAAACAATGGACCATGCAACATGTACCTCGCGAGTAGAACAGTGAAGCCGATGCTCTTGCAAATCTGGGGTCATTAGTCGAGGAGGACAAAATCAGCTCGGGGACTGTCGTTCAACTCTCGAGATCCATGATGGTCAAAATGAGATAAACTCCACGAGCTTAACTTGGTATTGGAGGAATAAATATATCGAGTACTTGAAAAATGGAAAGCTCCCATTGGACCCTAAAGAATCGAGGGCATTATGAACAAAAGTTGCTCGATTCACATTGGCTGAAGATGGAACATTGTACAAAAGGACGTTCGACGAACCACTAGCAGTATGTTTGGGACCAAGGGGCACTGATTATGTTCTAAGGGAAGTCTATAAAGTTACTTGTGCGAACCACTCCGACGCCGAATCACTAGTTCACAAAATCATCAAAGCAGGATATTATTGGGATAGTATGGAAAATGACAGTACAGAGTTTGTTTGAAAATGTGATAAATGCCAAAGGTATGCACCAATGATCTATCAGCCCGAAGAACAACTTTATTCGGTCCTATCCCCATGGCAGTTCATGAAATGGGGAATGAATATCGTCGTCCTTCTACCATCGGCTCCAGGTAAAGCCAAATTCATTTTATTTATGACCGACTACTTCTCTAAATGGGTGGTAGCACAGGCCTTCGTGAAAGTCATAGAATTAGAATTTATGGACTTCCATCTGGGATCACATCATATGCCGATTCGGGATACCTGCCGAAATCGTGTATGACAATGGAAAACAATTTATCAGCAGCAAAGTAACAAAGTTCCTCGAGGATCACAAAATAAAAAGAATATTATCGACGTCGTATCATCCTAGTAGGAATGGACAGGCCGAGTTAACGAACAAGACCATCATTAAAAACCTAAAGAAAAGGCCGAACGACGCTAAGGGAAAATGGAGAGAAATTTTGCCCGAAGTCCTTTGGGCATATCGGACAACGACGAAATCTAGTACGGGGGCAGCGCCGTTCTCCTTAGTATATGGCGCTGAAGCTTTGTTCCCAGTAGAAGTCGGGGAATCAAGCATCAGGTTTTGATACACAATGGAAGAATCAAATCACAAGGCTATGAGCACAAGCCTCGAATTGTTAGACGGAAAATGGGAAGCCTCCCTCATTCAAATGGCCGCCCAGAAACAGCGAATCGAAAGATATTATAAACGAAGAGCCAATCTTCGACACGTCAAAATAGGGGACTTAGTTCTGAGGAAATTCAACCTTAATACTCCAGACCCGAACGAAGGGAATCTAGGCCCAAATTGGGAGGGACCATATCAAGTCATCGGTGTCATCGGAAAGGGGTCTTACAAACTTGGTACGATGGAGGGCGAACAATTGCCAAACAATTGGAATTTATCACTCCTCAAACAATATTATTGCTAAGGTATGACTTTCTCCCTTTCCATTTGTATTAAATACTAACTTATTGCAGGTGTTCGATCAAAAACGTCAAGAAGCTCTTCAACACGAGGATCTCAAGTTTTAAAGCACGCATTGCACTATTTTACTCTTAGATCGGTTTTTGTCCCAAATGGTTTTTTCCGGAGAGGTTTTTAACGAGGCAACAATTATATGTGCTACTTAGGGATAATTCAACAGTATCCGAGGCTTCTTTACATTCAACCTGGAATACTGGGGGGCATCACCCTCTGATGATTTAATTTCAAGGGAAAATACTTCGTGTCAAAAAGGCCTCGATAGGGAAACTTTGTAATGGGCCAAACGGTCGAATGAACCGTGTCCATGTATATTAATCGAGCCCCAATGGAAAAACATTTACACGTGTATAAATTATTCAAAGAATCATTTCTCCTTATCAAATATCTTGTGTTTTTATACTATACAAGCTCCATGCTTATGATTTTTGTGCAAAACGGCTCAAGGGCCAAATACAATTATACCTTGAACGGTAAATGGCTCAAGCGCAGAGTATAAATACACCTCGAACGCCCAACCCCCCTACTTGGGGACTGCCGTTGAAAATCAACATGTTCGAATTATCTAAAGATCTCAAAGAGGCACCCCTCGGATTATAAGCCAAGGCCGTCATTCTCGGGGACTACCACTTTGAATTTATTTTCAAGGGAAAATACTTTGTGTCAAAAGGGCCTCGATAGGGAAACTTTGTAATGGGCTCGATTAATCCAAAGTTTTCAAGGGAAAATACTTTGTGTCAAAAGGGCCTCAAATATCTTGTGCCTCAAAGAAAATTTTCTACTATACAAGCTTCATGGTTATGATTTTTGTGAAAAACGGCTCAAGGTCCATGTACAATTAAACCTCGAACGTCGAGTATAAATACACGTCAAACGACCAACCCCTACTTGGGGACTGCCGTCGAAAATCAAAATGTTCGAATTATATAAAGACCTCAAAGAGGCACCCCTCGATTTATAATCCAAGGCCATCATTCTCGGGGATTACCACTTCGAATTTATTTTCAAGGGAAAATACTTCGTGTCAAAGGGCCTCAATAGGGAAACTTTGTAATGGGCCAAATGGTCGAATGAACAGTGTCCATGTAGATTAATTGAGCCCTAATGGCAAAACATGTACGCATGGATAAATTATTCAAAGAATCATTTTTCCTTATCAAATATCTTGTGCCTCAAAGAAAATTTTCTACTATACAAGCTTCATGCTTATGATTTTTGTGAAAAACGGCTCAAGGGACAAGTATAATTACACCTCGAACCGTAAATGGCTCAAGGGACGAGTATAAATACACCTTGAATGGCCAACCCTCAACTCGGGGGCTACCATTGAAAATCAACATGTTCGAATTATCTAAATACCTCAAAGAGGCACCCCTCGATTTATAAGTCAAGGACGTCACTCTCTGGGACTACCACTTCGAACAAGTTCAAAGTGTTGTTGGGAAAATAAGACCAAGAGTCACACCCAAAGGCTACGACAAAACTAACGCGGCTCGGAGCCGTCTGAACCCCGCAATAAAAACAGGCCTTTGAATTCTCTAAAAACCTGTTAAAAAAGACTACCTTCGGCAAAATAATCAAAGGAATTCGATAAAATCAGCTCTCAAAAAACCTTAAGAGGCATCGAATTATTCAAATACAAACTTATGCTAAGTCACAAAAAACAAAGGGGTTTCGATCAACATTAAACCCTCAAAAAATACATGCTAAGGCATAAGAAAATTTTACTAAGTCTTTGAGCCAAAAGAGGGAAACAATAGCCATCCTTTAGAGGCCATATCAGCCCAACTCAAAGAGCCTAAGGGCAAACATACTTTGAGTTCGAGAACAAGTTCTCACTGATTCGAACCGAAGGATCCCACTATCTCGAATTTGAATAAGAACCTGCTCGACTACAGATCGAGGTTCGTTATAATTCAAAACAAACCTAAGGGGCTTGTCGTTCCAAATTCAAGTTTCACTCGAACCCAACTATAAAAGCAATATTATTATGGCTTCGATCAAGTCATTTAAAACCAAAGTCTCGAACATATTATTTAAGTAAAAATATGCTAAAATTTTGCAAGGCACGAAACATGATTAAAGACAAAATTTGAGAAGGCATTCAAAAGAGAAATTTCTTTATATATATGGACAAAATATGTACAAGGGACTGACAAGGGCCTTACAAAAAAATTCAAAAAGGAAAAAATTTTAAGTGCCTAATCTTCCCCGGGAGCTTCATCTTCATCTTCTCCGCTCTCGGATCCACTCACAGTCCCGGAGTCATCATCATCAGAGAGTAAAGCTTCGACCTTGGCTTCCAACATTTTTGCGTTCTCAATATCGGTTGTGAGGTCAAAGCCACAAGCATGAACCTCCCCGAGAGTCTCTCTCTCAGACTGACATTTAGCATGCTCGGTAGCGCGGGATAATCAAACCTGAGTAGCATCAAAAATTTCCTTCGCTCGAGAGTTAGCGGCTTCAGCGAAGGCTCGATAGACAGCCACGACCCCCTCCGCGTCGGCCTTTGCTTTTTCCGCTACAGATGCGGCCTTTGTAAGCTCAGCAACTAACTGAGTCTCGAGCTCTTTAATTTTCTCGGCTCGAGCCAAGCTCTCTTCCCTTATGCTTTGGACACTCAACCGAAGATAGTTGGGCCTGAGCGGTATATTTCTCCGAGGCAAGACGGTCCATGTTCTGCTTCCACCCTAAAGTCTCTACCTCTTTTATCTCAGCCTCCTCACGAAGCTGCTCGATTTTCTCGGCCTTCTGCTAAACCTGCAGGATCTAAGTGTTAGTCACCAATATCAAATTGATATGTCAAGCTCCTGAAAATTTACATAACTTGCTCGATGAGATCGATCTACTTCTTATGGGTTGTTGTCAATTCAACTCGGAGGTCCCTGATCTCCTCTTCTTTATGCACATAGATGCGTTTGATGGCGTCTCTCTCCTCCGTGAGACTTTTGAGATTTTCCTCACACTGGTTTAGCTCGGCTTTAGGATTTGGTGAATGCTCCCCGATGAAGCGTCACAGCTTATGGAGAAAGGAAAGAAATCAGACATAAGGAATAAAAGCAAATGTAATAACGGGGGATGAAATTTACTTGGTTCAGGAGTCGTTGGGCCTCATCAAAAATGATCATCGCATCTAGGTCGGAAACATCATCGACCACCGTGAGGCAGCCACGGAATACGTCTTCCCCTTTGTGGGCCGTTCCCACATCAGGGGTCTCCATAAACCGATCCTCCCAAAATTGCCCTTCAGAAAATGTAGTGCCGGGTGGTGAATCATCAATATTGATTGCCCCAAGCAAGTCACTTGGGGAACTCTCTCCCTTTTGAAGGGCCTCGGAACCGGACCCTTCGGGCACACTCTCCGATTGTTCGTCACGGCAGGAGATATCTTCGACCCCCGATGACTCGGGGACTTTTCTCGGACCATTTTCCGAGATCTCCTCGGTCCGAGAATGAGTCTCCTCGACCATCACCGGCTCAGCTGCTATTGAAGCTTCGACACTTCCCCTCTTTCGATCCACCAGCTCACAACCAGCATCTTCTCCATCCTCTTCTTCATCTCGTAGTTTTGGGGGCTACAGTAGCAAATAGAGCGGCGGAGTCATTCTTCGACTTGCGGGCCTTATTCTTCTTAGGCTTTAGGGTATCAGAAGGAGAGGCCCTTCTCCTTTTCTTGTCCTTAGCTGGTTTGGGATCCACCTCTTCCCCAGATGGGGCCGGCCTTATTTCAGCAACATCCATGAGGCCTGCATAAAAGGGAGTCAAGTATAGACAAAAAGAAAGGTTTCAAAGGCGTACAGGATAAGCTTACCATGATTCGTGGCCTCCCATCGGCCCCTCGCTAAATCGCGCCACAAGAGATCAGCATATGTGGAAGTCGAAGCCAGCTTCCGAACCCAACTTTTGAGGTCTAGGATTGCTTCGGGCACCCAGGGAACTGCTACATCACAACAAATAGACATGGGTGAGAGAAGATGCGAGTGAAGGAATATAAAAGAAACAAATCAATCGACATAAGATATTGATGGGTTTACTTATGCTTCATGTTCCATTCCTCGGGGAATGACATTTTGTCGACCGGGATTATATCAGAGGTCCTCACTCGGACAAACTGACCCATCCATCCCTGATCCTTATCCTCGTCTGATCATGAGAACAACACCTTTTTGGCTCGGCGATGGAGCCTTATTAATCCGCCCCGATAGAGACGAGGGCTATACAGTCTCATGAGGTGGTCGAGGGTAAATAGAATCCCTTCGACCATACTCACGAAGAATCAGAGCAAGGTGAAAGTGCGCCAAAAGGAGGGGTTTATCTGGCAAGAGTTATTCTGTATTGGCGGCAGAAGTCGATAATAACGAGATCGACGGGACCCATCGTGAAAGGGTAAGTGTTAACACTTAGAAACCCTTCCACGTAAGTAGTTATATCATCTTTGGGGTTAGGCACCACCACCTCTGCGTTTTCCTAGTGGCAGTCCTTTTTCACCTGCTTGAGATCGCCTTCGATTATCGAGCATATGTATCTCAACATGGCTCACAGCAGCCAGGGACCGAAGAGGGATTTTTAATTTTGAAACCAGAAGAAAGGTTGCAGGACCCGGGAAGGCACTCTTCGATGCGTGGCTCCACCGGCGTTTTATCACCAGCCGACCGCGATGAAGAGGCCTTGTCCTTTTGTGGGATGATTTTGGAGGTTTTCGCTATTAATTCAGGTTGAAGGAAGCGGAAAGAGGTGAAACTTGGTATTCTTGATACTAACAAAGTTGACTCAACGGGTGGTGAAAGATAAGAGATGGAGAGAGTAAGAAACTTAGAAAACTTGGTGGAGGTGAAAGTAAATTTTGATTCAATCAAATAGACTATATTTATAGATATACGGCGATGGTTCGGTGGTGCTAATGGCCAACCGTCCACTGGCAAGAATTAATGGTTTGGGGAACTGTACCGACGGGACATTTCGATCACCTCAATCGCTTACGTCATAGGATGACATCATTATCGGGGTCACTAGAAAATCGAGGCTCAAGTCGTTTCTTATCATTTTACTCTAAGAAACGAGGGGACTATCTGTATACGGATAGAAATCGGGGCTGATTTTATCCTTTGCTCGAGATGGAAATGTTGCGTCAAGAAGCTAGGACGTCGGGTCCGGAATCGAAGCCTCTTTTCGGACCAAGTTCGACGTCAATCGCAGCCAGAAAGAGGCAGACTCCGAGTTACATCGATATAGCTTGATGACGGGAAAGGCGAGATATCCGCGATTTGTCGAGGATCATAGCGTGAATCTCGGAACGGATCAATCCATGAAAATTATTCAGATGTTAATATGGTTTCCTACTATAATTAGAAGCGTACCTTATTTAGAATTCCTCTATTATAAAAAGAGAGATCCTATTCATTTGTAATCATCATTGTTCACTGATAAGAATATATAAACTCATTACTTTCTTGCTATTTCACTTACTGTTAATCAGAGTTGCTTTATCATTTACTATTCTTACTATCCCACCTTGAGACTTCCCTAAGTCGAGGTCGAGACCTGGCTAGTATACTGGTTTGATTTATTTTATTCTCTAATTTATTCATTTATTTTTTTACTTATCAATTGGTATTGGACGAAATCATATATCCTTAAAACCACAATATAAGTTTAATTGTTATCCAAACTTGAGGGCAAACAGACTTGTTACGATGAAAATTGGGACCTTCGATATTCCCTCAATAATACTAAGAAATTTTAGATTTCAAGGATTTTGGTCTACACACGTAAATGTTGGTGTTGCATCTCGTGTTTCCTTTTTTTTTTTTTTTTTTTCATCATCTTGTGTTTCCTAGATGAATTAGAGAGGAAGAAGAGTTTCCTGCTGTTCACGAATAGGTGAGGAGGGAAAAGAAAGAACATGTAACTAACCATAATTAATAGTATTATTTGGTTAATAAAGCGAATCTGGTCCATTAAATAAGTGAAGGGACGCGTGTAAAGTATTTAGGGTAGAATTGGATGAAATGGAGAGATGAGGGACCGGAAGGGAGCCAGGTTCAATTCATAGAAGATCAAATCGTTGCGTAATTAATTAATAACAATGTCTCCTAACATTTCCATCAACACTCTTATACAATTTCCTATCTTGAATACTAGTAGTAGCAAACAAAACACGCTAACGAAATTTTCTCCAGTAATAAGATGCAACCATGGAAATAATAAGATTGTATACGGTTAAAATCGAGTATGTCCGATTTTATAGGTTCGAGGTATTGTCTCGAGAATAAATTCACAATGGACCAAGCTCGAGTTCGAAGACATGGAGATTGAAGTATTCGTTGGGAAATGAGACCAAGCGTGATCGACATCGAATAACAGAATAGCGAGATATCAGTAATCCACCATGGATTTCGGTGGGAATCTCGGGATTAACGGAACTACTAACGGTTATTGACATCAATCATGGATTTTATTTCCGAAATTAGAGTTGTACCTTATT
This sequence comes from Nicotiana knightiana, assembly GCA_005239525.1. Taxonomy (NCBI): domain Eukaryota; kingdom Viridiplantae; phylum Streptophyta; class Magnoliopsida; order Solanales; family Solanaceae; genus Nicotiana; species Nicotiana knightiana. Next base: position 18,438 of record MDKJ01117638.1, read on the forward strand.
TAGGATTCCTCTACTATAAAAAGAGGAACCTCATTCATTTGTAAGAAATAAACATTCACTGAGAAATAATAATATGCTGCTCTTTACTTGCTTATATTTTACTATTGTTCTTACTGTTCTTAACGCTTGATCTCGAGCCTGTTCCTAGTCGAGGTCGACATATTGCTACAACACTGGTTTGATTTATTTTTACATGTTCAATTCATTTAGTTAATCTGTCATTTATCAGTTGGTATTGAATCAGATCACGTATCCTTAAAACCACAATACAAGTTTAATTATTACTCATATTTCGAGGTAAACAGTTTGGCACCCATCGTGGAGCTAAGGATAATAATGATTTTTTAGTGCTAATTCTGGTAAAACACAATATTTTACACTTGTTCTTGTCAAGAAATTTTGTTTTCAGGTTGAATCATGTCAAACTCACAAAACACATCTGCACACGGCGACAATGGCCTCGGACTCCACGCAGAAAACGAGAATGTTATCGCTCCAGGAATGGAGGTGCCACAGGCTGAACTCGGAGGACCACTTCCCGTCAACCCAGTCGATGTTAGTTCGCATGTTGCTTTGAATGCGAATTTAGGCGCGGAGCCCGAAGGAAGTGTACACAGAGAGGTTCGAACTGACGGTCGAGGTACACAGGACAGAGGAGATGAAGGAGTCAGTCTCCAAGTAATATTCGAAATGCTTCAAGCTCAACAAACTGCCACCGCTCAGTTGCAAAATCAGCACAAAGCGCCAAATAGGATCGAGCAGGAGGTTACTCGCTGTACCGAGCCGGTGCCTGAAAGATCGGATGATAACACCTCAACAACCGATCCTACTATAATGAGGATGCTCGAGGAGCTCACCAAGAGAATTGAGTTGGGAGAGAATAAAATCGAGGCCAACAACAAGAAGGTGGAAACTTACAACTACCGAGTTGACCAAATACCGGGGGCACCACCAATCTTGAAAGGAATGGATTCGAAGAAAGTTGTGCAGAAATTGTTCCCTCCGAGTGCGGCTCTGAAGCCCATCCTAAAGAAGTTCTGTATGCCCGACATAACCAAATACAACGGGACCTCTAACCACAATAAGCACATTACCTTTTACACGTGCGCCATTAAGGGTAATGATTTGGAGGATGACGAAATCGAGGCTGTGTTACTGAGGAAGTTCGGAGAGACCCTATCGAAGGGAGCTATGATTTGGTATCACAACTTTCCACCGAATTTGATTGATTTATTCGCCATGGTGGTAGATTCATTCGTAAAAGCACACGTTGTGGCCATAAAGGTTGCAACAAGAAAATCAGACCTCTTCAAAGTAAAACAGAGGAATAACGAGATGCTAAGGGAGTTTGTATCTCGTTTCCAAATGGAACGCATGGAGTTTCCACCAGTCACTGATGATTGGGTTGTTCAGGATTTCACCCAAGGATTGAATAAACGGAGTTTGATAGCATCACGTCAGTTGAAACAAAATTTGATCGAATACCAAGCTGTAACTTGGGCAGATGTTCACAACTGATACCAATCAAAGATCAGGGTCGAAGACAACCAAGTAGGATCCCCTTCAGGTTCAGTACATCCAAACCTGTCAACAGGTAAAAACTAGAGGGACATTGATAGAGAACCAAGGCCAAATAAAGATCGGTACTAGCCATACATTGCAGATCGAAGGAATAACGGCCCCGGACGAATTCTGCCCGGAACGATGGAAGAAGTGACCGAGGGACCGAGGGAAAAATTCTCGGGGACTTATGAGTAAAACTGGCTTAGACAAATATGCAGATCCCACAAGCTATCAAAGTACAATTTCAGCATTGATGCATCGGGGATCGTATCGTCTATCGGAAGGATCAAAGATACTAGGTGGCGCAGACCGATCCTTCTCAAAGGAACCCAAATTTAATGTGTAATTATCATAGCACACATGGCCATTGGACCAAAGACTGCAGAGAGTTGAGGGAGGAGGTAGCTCGGCTTTTCTACGAAAGCCACCTTCGAGAGATCCTCAGTGATCGAGCTAAAAATCACTTCAGAGAAAGAGATGCTAACAGAAAGAATGAACAAGAAGAACCTCAACATGTTATTCACATGATTGTCGGTGGGGTCGACGTCCCACAAGGGCCTATATTCCAACGCACTAAGGTGTCTATCACCAGAGAGAAACGGACTCGAGACTATGTGCCTAAAGGCACTTTATCATTCAATGACGAAGAAGCGGAAGGCATTTCTCAGCCGCACAACGACGCCCTGGTAATTTCTATTTTGTTGAATAAAATTCAAGTTAAACATGTTCTAGTGGATCCAGGTAGCTCAGCAAACATCATCAGATCGAGGGTCGTAGAGCATCTCGGCCTGCTGGACCAAATTGTACCCACATCTCGAGTCCTAGATAGCTTCAACATGGCTAGTGAAACAACAAAGGGGGAGATAATCCTACTAGTAAATGTGGTCGGAACCATCCAAGATAATAATTCCATGTCATCGAAGGCAACATGAGATATAATAGACTGCTCGGAAGACCTTGGATCCACAATATGAGGGAAGTACCATTGACCCTTCACCAAATTATGAAGTTCCCGGTGACAGATGGTGTGAAAACTATTTATGGGGAACAACACGCTGAAAAGGAAATGTTTGCGGTCGATGAGGTGACACCGATATTAACACCTTCGACTTCAGAAAAATTGAGCACCAAAGATAAGCAGACGGCCAAATAGCAATCACCGTCCCAGCCCCGACCGAATCGGAGAAACAGGTAGTGGACGAAGAAGAAGAGGAGGATTTTCTTACTCCTTGAACTTTCGTTGTTTCCGAAGAATCAGATGCAACCAAGTCAACGGCTGAGGAGCTGGAACAGGTGATACTAATCGAGTATCTGCCCGAACGAAAGGTATACCTGGGAACAAGGTTAACCCCCGAACTCAGGAAAAAACTCATTCAATTCTTATTGATAACATGGACTGCTTTGCGTGGTCCCATCTAGACATGACAGGAATCCCGTCGGAGATAAAAATGCATCGGCTGAGCCTGGATCCCAAGTTCAGACCGATAAAACAAAAGAGAAGGCCCCAGTCCGAGGTAAAACATGCCTTCATAAAGGAAGAGGTAACCTAACTTCTCAAAATGGGGTCCATTCGGGAGGTAAAATATCCCGAATGGTTAGTTAATGTAGTCATTTTCCCCAAAAAGAGGAACAAACTTAGAATGTGTATAGACTATAAAGACTTGAACAAAGCATATCCGAAAGACTCTTTTCCATTGCCTAACATTGATCGCATGACCGATGCCACGGCCGTCCATGAGATCCTTACTTTTCTCGACGCCTATTGTGGATACAATCAAATCAAAATGGACACAGAAGACCAAGAAAAGACTTATTTTATCACTAAGTATGGGACCTATTGTTATAATGTAATGCCCTTCGGGCTAAAAAATGCATGAGCTACATATCAACGCCTAGTTAACAAAATATTCGAAGAACAAATAGGTAAATTAATGGAAGTTTACATTGACGACATGTTAATTAATTCCCTGCGTGCAGAGGACCATTTGGCTCATTTGCAGGAAACATTCAAAATCTTGAGGAAGTACAACATGAAGCTCAACCCCGAGAAATGTGCTTTCAGGGTCGATTCGGGAAAATTCCTCGGCTTCATAGTTTCAAATCGGGGAATTGAAATCAACCCGATAAGATTAAGGCCATCGAGGACATCACCATCGTAGATAATGTAAATTCCGTACAGATGCTAACCGGATGGATAGCTGCCTTGGGTGGATTCATCTCGAAGTCATCGGATCGGAGACACATGTTTTTCTCCTTACTCAAAAAGAAAAATGATTTCGCATGGCCCCCGGAATGTCAACAGGCATTGGAAGAACTGAAGCGATATTTATCGAGCCCACCTTTACTTCACACCCCGAAGGCATATGAGAAGCTTTACTTATACATGGTGGTGTCCGAGATCGGGGTAAGTGGTGTCCTAGTCCGAGAAAAGCAAGGTACGCAGTTTCCTATTTATTACGTAAGTCGAACCTTAGGAAATGCTAAAACTAGGTATCCACACTTAGAGAAATTGGCACTTGCATTAATAAGCGCATCTAGAAAATTAAAGCCATATTTCCGATGTCACCCCATATGTGTGATAACCACTTATCCACTCCGTAATATTTTGCACAAACCCAAATTATCGAGCCGATTGGAAAAATGGGCCGTCGAACTCAACAGGTAAAATATCGAATATCAACCCCGAATGACCATCAAGTCTCAAATTTTGGCAGACTTCGTGGCCGATTTTACACCAACCCTTGTGCCTGAAGTGGAAAAAGAGCTTCTACTAAAATCAAGTACATCATCGGGGGTATGGACCCTCTTCACGGATGGTGACTCGAATGTGAAAGGGCCCAGGCTCGGCATTGTTTTGAAATCGTCCACGAGTACCATTGTTAGACAATCCATTAAGACTTCCAAATTGACTAACAACGAGGCCGAGTATGAGGCCATAATTGCAGGTCTCGAGCTAGCAAAAATCTTGGGAGCGGAAGTTGTTGAAGCTAAATGCGACTCTCTACTAGTAGTGAACCAGGTAAACGGAACCTTTGGAGTTCGAGAGGATAGGATGCAAAGGTACTTAAACCGTTTTAAAGAGTGGAATCTACAACACGTACATCGAGAACAAAACACCGAGGCCGATGCAATTTCCAATTTGGGGTCATCGGTCGAAGAAGATGAGATCAGCTCGGGGACTGTCGTCCAACTCTCGAGGCCTGTGATCGAGGAAGGACATGCTGAAATAAGTTCTACGAGCTTAACCTGGGACTGGAGAAATAAATACATCGAGTACTTGAAGAACGGAAAGCTTCCATCGGATCCTAAAGAACCGAGGGCCTTACGGACTAAAGCCGCTCGTTTCATATTAGACGAAGACGCAACATTATACAGAAAGACGTTCAATAGTCCATTAGCAGTATGCTTGGGACCGGGAGATACCGACTATGTTCTACGAGAAATCCACGAAGTCACTTGTGGGAACCATTCTGGCACCGAGTCACTAGTTCGAAAGGTTGTCAGAGCAGGATATTATTGGGATAGCATGGAAAAAGACTCTAAGGAGTTTGTTCAAATATGCGATAAATGTCAAAGGTTTGCACCGATGATCCACCAGCCCGGCGAACAACTTCACTCAGTCCTATCCCCATGGCCATTCATGAAACGGGGAATGGACATCGTCGACCCTCTACCATCGGCCCCAGGTAAAGCTAAGTTGTAAGGTGCCGTAAAAAATTTTAACTAAAAACCAAAATTTTGGATTGAACAGTACGCTACGGACCTAAAAGAAAATGTTTTGCAGAAGAATGCGTTTTTGCGGCACATTATGCGGCTGCATAATCACTCTGCAGACTGCATCTTGGCCGCAGAGTGAGGCAGAAAAGTTGGCCAATTTTGAGGTCAGTTATGCATCCAATTATGCGATCGCATAATCGCTTTACGGGTCGCATATTGGTCGCATAATCGTCTTGGACTTTTGCAAAGGGAATTTATGCGGTACATTATGAGACCGCAGAACCGCATACTGATCGCACACCTGGACAGAAAATTCAAGCCTTTGAGGGATATTTTTGCGGTCGCATATGCGACTGCAGACCTGTGTCGGGGCACCCATTTTTCTTATTTTAAGACCCGGCCCTATTCCGTTAAAACCCATGTTATACACAATATTTAGCTATTCTCTCATATTTCTAGAGTGAGGGAGAGGGTTCTGAGAGAGAGAGATCAACATCAAACCAATATCCATCATTTCTCGCTAAATACTTGAAGATTTTCAAGAAGGTCCTCATATTAATGGTAAGAATCTATACCCTAGCCTTTAAATTCGAAAATCTAGTAAAAAGGGGGACAACTGGTAAGATAATTACTGGGTGTGAGGGTAAGTTTCTTGCATGCATGTATTCCTAAAATAGGAGAGAAAATTGTGAACTAAGAATGGGTTGAGGGATGGTAGAATGTTTCATAAAAAATCCCTAAGGATAGTAATGCACACATAGTGTTTGACAAAATATTCCAGTGAGCTAGAATTACGATTATTCTCCTAATTTTGGGTTCAATTTTGCTAAATTATCAAAATAGATTGAAGTTGATAAATTACGGATCATCTTAAAGTTTTAAAGAAAGCTCGATTGAGATATGTATGGCTAAACTCCCTTCCTCTTAGAATCAAACCCCTCGTGTTCGAGTATTTGGTGTAAGTTCCTAACCTGATCATGCTAGAATTGGCTTCCCTAATATGTTGTGTCGAAAGATTCATATTCAATACTTGTTCTAAATGTTTATCATGTCGTCATGCTATTTAAAAATGTGTTTGAGATGAAGAATCTGTGTTGAGAAAGGTGGATTCATGTCGAGAATTGAATAATGTTTGCTAAGCTAAAATGTATGAAAAGCCTCTGTGTGATTAAGATGTCCCAAGCTCTTTCCCTTATGTGTGCAATACCTTATATGATAGGCCTTATTGATGCGATGATAATGTTATTTGAATGTATAAAAGGGAAATTTGAATTGTAAGATACACCAAGTGCCAAGAACGACTTAATAAATGAGGCTACTCGTTCCATGTAATGAAATATGGGAAGGGAATATAAATAGAAATGAACGACAACGGGTGATGTCTCAAGTGAGATGGCCTAGTCGATCGGGCCGTGATCGGACGCCACGCTGCACACATGGTGGTAATTGTGCTGGATTGATTGATTGAAATCATGGATGAGGATGATGTCTCAAATCTGACGACCTAGCCGATTGGGTCGAGATCGGACTCCGTGTATAAACACGGTCGTATTGAGGATCGTGGCAAATGGTACTAAGATTACCAACCTAACAAGATGAAAAATGAACCAAGAACTTATGTTATCACCTACTTGATGTTATAGTATTTGTTTAAGCTTTTACTGTACAATATGAATGTTTCCCCTTTTATTTGTTTCCTTGTTCCTTCTATCATGTTTGGTGTTTAGCTTTACATACTAGTATTATTCGACAGTATTAACGCCACTTTTGTTGGGGGCGCTACATCTTTAATGGATATTGGTGGTTCCATAGTAGGCAGTGTCGATCGCAGCTAGCAACGCATCCTCTCCTCAGTGATCTTGGTGAGTTCCCACTTTCTTCCAGGGGTCGTGAGGTACATCTTTTGTTTATATGCTTACACGTTTTGAGGTATAGTCGGGGTCTTGTTGCCGGTATTATCATAACTATCTTTTGTATCCTTAGAGGCCTCGTAAATATTTACGTGGGTTGTGTATGAATATTGGAATGGGTCAGTGAATTATGTTGTATTTCTTTTAAAACTCTTATTCCACTAATATGTGAATTGTATGTATTTAACCATGATGTAAGGAAAATGAAGTAAGGTAAACTTGTCATGTTCTCTATATACATAATTATTCCACTGCTTAACTAATGATAACGTGTCTTTTTCAATCACAAACGAGTCGGGTAATAGTCATCTAATAGGATGGCTCAATCGGGTTCACTCGGCTGAGCGGTGGTCGCGCTCCCCGAGGTTGGGCGCGACATAAGCTCATTTTATTTATGAGTGACTATTTCTCTAAATGGGTAGAAGCAGAGGCTTTCAACAAAGTTAAGGAGAAAGAAGTGATAGATTTCATATGGGATCACATCGCATGTTGATTTGGAATACCCACTGAAATGAAATAGTATGTGACGGCTCTGGTGATAACAACGGCGGCGTAACAGGCAGCGATAAAAGGAAGATGAGAAGTGTTAAAAAGTTGAGAGTTTTAATCAAAGCAAAAGTAAAGTTTGATCCAATATAGGAGGTGATATTTATAGGCTTGTGACGACGGTTCGATGGCACTAGTGGTCGACCGTTGACTAACATGCATTGATAATTTAGAGAACCGAATCGACGAGACATTTCGATTACATCCATCGCTTACGTCACGAGGACGACATCACAATCGAGGTATCAGGGAATCAAGGCTCGAGTCATTTTTTATCATTTCACTATAAAAAAATGCGGAGACTATCTGTATACGATTAAAATTAAATATGTCCGATTTTATAGACTCGAGGGATTTTATTTCTGAAATAATAATGGTACCTTATTTAAGATTCTTCTACCTCTTCACTTGCTTATATTTTACTATTATTTTTATTGTTCTTAATGCTTGATCTCGAACCTATTCCTAGTCGAGGTTGACATATTACTACAACACTGGTTTGATTTCTTTTTACATGTTCAATTTATTTAGTTAATCCGTTATTTATCAATTAATATTAAATCAAATCACGTATCCTCAAAATCACAATACAAATTTAATTGTTACTCGTTTTTCGGGATAAACAAACATGCAACCATGGAAAATCTGGCCTTTGGGCTTTGATAAATGAAATCATACTCTCTTCCTACAAACTCGAAACTATACATGTACATTTATTTGTTTGATTCTATGAATCTCCCTTCAAATCAACGACGACAACACTAACATTATCAGAACTATGCCTAGCTAAAGCCAGCCTAGTCAAGAGAATCGACGCATCAGTACAGGCCTGGTCGGAGTTATCCCCGGAGACCGTTGGTGTGACATCATTAGCCGGCGACCCTGGGGGAGACTGTGGTCTCCCGGATCTCAAGCACATGCGGGCCACACCACATGCCGTCTCGTTTGACACCACGTCCCATAGCCCATCGCTAGCTAATATCAAGCATTCATCATCCACTGTTCTTTCAGTTATGGTCACTTCAGGTTCACATGTAACGTATGGTTTTAAATAATTGTCACCTGAAAAATGTTCAAAACATATATAAGGGAAATGAACTAAAGATTGAATAATACTACCAATAATATCATATCTATAGAGGTTCAATTTTCTAGATTAAAATAGAGCCAAATGGCTTACCAATTGCTCGAGACATGGCCAAAACTCCAAGAACTCTTGCACCATCCCAATAGATAACACGACCACCAGCTTCTTCAATCCGATTGAGCTCATCGGGTCGATCCGGCTACAAACAAAAAAACAAACACAAATTTAGAAAATCTATTTGGAATACATCCAGCTAGCACCATATGGGGAATTGATTTGGCACACACCTTATGATCAGTGGAAAGAGGAATAGCAACGCCATTTCGGCAAAGCACAGCCCGAGAATCACCGCAATTGGATACAACGATTTCGTTTGGAGTTACCACGGCTACGACGGCAGTGGATCCAACGGCATCACACTGCGGCGTCTGAAGTTCACATCTACAATCGGCCGTTAGTGCACCACCGCCTCCTTTCGAATACTCAACGACTTCTTTATCCATTTTAGTGAAGCTCCGCGTCATCATCTCTTTCCACGTAGCTTCCCCTGCGCTTTCAACCTCGTTCTTCACTATATCGTGCATTCTATCTTTACACTTCATCGCAGCCTATACAAAATAATCATAGAGAAAAGAACTTCCAATTAGATAGAGACAATAGAATTGCATAAAAAGAGACGTATGTCATAATGATAATTACGTACATGAGAGCAGCCGTGGCCGTCGTAGAGACCGAAGAAATGCAAGTTGCTTGATTTTTCATGTTTCTCCTGAATAAACGTAGGGTAGATCGACACCGCATCTTCCATATCTCTTCTCCTTCCACAAACAGATGTCACGCCGAATTTGGGACAGTCAGAAACCCCTGGGCGTTCAATATTCGACGATATTGAAGCAGATTCTGATAAATCCAACGCGTTCCTTTCGGTTTCTTTGTTCTCTGCTACCTTCTTTTCGCCCTTGTCAATATCACTTATGCACGGCAGCGATAGCGGCAGAGAAACAATCCTTTCCAACTTAGATGGCTTCTCTTTAATCTCAAAGCTCTTTAGAGAGACAAGTTTATTCAGTTTCTGTCTCTTCCTTTCACTCTCCAGAGGTGGAGCCACCGCCATATCGCTGGCCACAAAACGGAACTGGTGAACTTCCATCCGTCGCCTTCTAGCACCTTCTGAACTCGGTTCAGTTGGATTTACAGTCTTAGTCTCACCAAAATATGTTCCCGTCATGAAATAAATTTATTCACACTCGATGTTTTTGTTGCAAATTTACTCGCACTGAAGTTCATAAAATAAAGGGATCGATTAGACCAATATTGAGACTCGAGAAATATAATGAGCAGATTGGAGAGGAGAGGGCCAGAAGAATGAAGCTTTATGGTAGTGGGAGAGGGGTAAGGTTAGAGGCGGCCTACTTCTGGGCAACTGCCCGTCACTGACCCGGGCAGGGAACAAAATATAGAACTCTGAATAGCAAAAGATCATGACCGTCAAAATTGTTTAATAAATGAATTGTTCAGTTTGAAAAAGTACCACGTGTAAAGGAGATTTTTAGGTGGATAAGTGGATCAATGAGTTAACAACACGAATTGTGTTTAACGACCTTCTTTTTCTGACACGAGTCTTGGTTCAACGTCGCCGCTGAGTTGTTTTTTAATCACGCTCAATTAAATATACTCAGCTCTTCTACGAGGATGCCACCACGTGGCCACATAGTAGAATATGAAATTCATGTTTGCTTTTTCCTTCTTTCTTTACTTTCTATGTACAGTGGAACTGGACCACCAGCTTCCTAGGCAATTGTCAAACTCTCTCTTCTTTCCACGTTAACTATTTCCTCTGTTTACTTTTACTTATTACTCCTTACATTTTAATTTATGTGCACATATTTTTTTAATTTATTAAAAAAAATGATCCTGTATGAGTTAAAATTTAATCAAAAGAAATTTTCTTAAAGAAGAACGGCCTGGGGTCGGCTAAGCCGAAGTCACGTTTAGGAAGCAACACTCTAACAAGCAGTCCGACTATGGCTGAAGTCGAGCACTCATGAGGCTCGTACGACTAGTTCGATACTTAACCATTTTAAAAGATTATTCCACATGATATTCAAAGGTTGAGGTACACTGGTTAAGGACCGATGGATAATGAAAGTGTTTTATATAAATACTAGGAGAGAGATTAACGAAGGGGTCCAGTCCAAAGATCCAAGAAGAACACACCTTTCGGAGAGGAAAGATAGTCCATGACCTCAGATCCATCGCCAAAAGGATAAAAGAGCTTAGAATCTTGGTATTCATCTGTAATTCAACCTTCTCAAGAAAATACAAATTTGTCTAGCACACAGTCGGGTGAATCGTTTCTGTTGCTATTTCTCTTTTTTCATTTGATATTATGTAAATTGCCATCTTTCATTATATTGTGGAGTACAAGCGGGACTATATTGGCCTTCCACGCTCAATTATAATAGTTTACACATGTTTGTGATTCCTAATCTAGAAATGATTGTCTTTGGCTAAGATTTACCCTTTATCTACTTATTAAATTAGTTTAACAAAAAAGGCCTAATACTTTTTTGTCAAACAATTTGGCGTCGTCTGTGGAGATTTCCTAGCCAAAGTTTTAGTTTCCTCTAGATCTAAACTCGGTTCTAGTTCTACTTCCCGTCCGTTGTAACTTCATCCTTTCGTTACGAACACAAATTTGAGGAACTCGTAGGCAAGATCTTGAAATAGCCAAACCAATTTTTAATCTAGACCCTTGCATGAAATCGAAATTATGTCTGATATCTATATGAAAACTACGCTTCGACGTATTTATAGTTTCGGCACGTTACGAATGCAAGCTGTCGGACTAGGATTGTGGCCGTCACGTATTTAGCACGTCCACAATCATGTCACCATGTTAGCGCTAGATACTAATCTATACCTTCTCCATGCAACCCTCCCTCTCAGAAAGGAATAATAACCAGTTGTGTAATTCCTTGAAATGACAAAACTCGTTCCCGCTTGTATGCTTGTGGTGTGGCTTATGTTTTCGTATCTCCATGCACTCGGGACCAGATCGAATTGGGAATTGCACTTGAAGATCCCAACGGGCGATGTAAGTCTCCAGCCCACAAGGTGCCTAGATTCGACTAACACCGAAACTAAGTACGAGGGTGAGATCGGATTTGAAGCTAGCACTCTCAGTTCATTGCCAATCAGATCGAATGGACTTTCAAGACCTAAGTAGTGGAGACGGCAAAAACACCAATCCAAAGACCCACAAGATGTCATCCGAGTATGATGGATATCAGCTCATCCAATGATAGCAGCTATGAAGCATAGCCAAAGAAGGAAACATGGTCGCTCCCTTCCACTCGTCAACCAATCAGTCGAGGTAACAAAACGATTTCGTTTGGCTTTAACTTCTTGTTTATTTTTTGAGTGGGACAGGAACAGGGGCATCCTCACAGACACGCGAACAGGGAACAAACGCCATCAAAATAGCACACCAAAAAATGCTCTGCGCCATATCATCCTGTAGGCAACGGTAGAGCGAAACCCCCCATTAAGTTGGTACTCAACGCTATAAAGGAAATGTCTGTATAGACTGGGACTGGGTCACCAGCCGGGAAAACATACGAATCTCTCCAATATGCAGACAGAACACAAGTGCGTAAAACTCACCCACGGGCTCGCGAAAGCCATTATGCGACGACACAACTAGCTAAAATTCAATCTCGTACATACATTAAGACGTCCCGAAGCTTGAGCGAGACATTCATCGCCCGGCCTATCAACTACCTCTCCAGGCTGAGCGATGAAAGGACTAGATAGACTGGGACTCCTCGAAAAGCTTGAGGGAGACATTCATCGCCCGACCTATCAACTACCTCTCCAGGCTGAGCGATGAAAGGACTAGATAGACTGGGACTCCTAGAATGTATGCACGGACCGTACACACTATGTAGTATTATCCAATAAATGAGCAAGCGAATCAACATACGGATTTCTTACGTAACTCCACCAAGTTTACACATCACACCAACACAGGAAATGTACATTCCGCCTCGCTTGAATTCATTAAGAGACAAATTCGACCTCGCTCGAATTTACAGCAAGACAAATTCGACCTCGCTCAAATTTACAACAATACAAATTCGACCTCGCTCAAATTTACTACAAGACGAATTCGACCTCGCTCAAATTAATAAGTCAAATTCGACCACGCTACAAGTCAAATTTGACCTCGCTCGAATTAACAAGTCAAATTCCACCTCGATCGAATTGGCAAGTTAAATTCGACCTCGCTCAAATTAACAAGTCAAATTTAGCCTCGCTCGAATTGGCAAGTCAAATTCGACCTCGCTCACATTAACAAGTCAAATTTGGCCTCGCTCGAATTAGCGAGTCAAATTCGACCTCGCTCGAATTAGCGAGTCAAATTCGACCTCCCTCGAATTAACTACCAAAAGTCAGGGACTTATTGTGAGAAGATCCTAGAAATTCGAAAAGAAAAGAGAAGGAAAGGACAAAGACGTTCAATGAAGGACAAATCAATTGTTCCATTCAAAGGAAATATAGCGTCTTACAAAGGGACAAAAGGAGGTCCCCACCCAACAAACTAAGTACATGAGGAAAAACTAAGTACAAAAGCTTCACTCAGCATTATCCCCATCCACACCGTCATCTCTCTCCATGTTTGGTTCAGCGGCTTCACCTCCACCATCTCCCTCTCCATAAGAATGTTCATCATCAAAGGTAAGCCCGTCCTCGGCCTCATCGTCTCCACCGGCCTCCGGTGTCGTGGGTTTGTAGCCACAGGCAAGCCTGGCCTCACGCGCTTTAACACGAACTTCTTTGAAAGCGGCATCAGGAACATTCCTTGCTTCCAACAAGCCCTTATATATATCCGGTTGATCCTCGACGTGGATCCACATCTCGTACAAAGGGCGAGGAACGTCAACAGAGGCATATGTAGGAGAAGGAGTCGAAGCCAACAATCGCGCCCTCTCGGCCTCGAGAGCAGCAATTTGATCACCCAAGCTCAAGACATCTCTCTCAAGCCCACCAATTCTCTCATCAAGTCGCGTCTCCCTCAGAGCGGCTGTTTCCATCTCAGTTGCTCGTTCAAACCTGAGAACGCGGATAGAATCTTCCAGTTCCGCAGCTCTCACCAAGGCCGCTACTCGGGCTCCTTCATCCCTCTCCAGCTCGGCCGCCTTCCTTTCCAACTCGGTCACCTTCTCCGCCAATTTAACACTTAGACCGGCGACTCTAGTGGCACTCTGCTCAAGCTCCGCCCGCAGGGACACCACCCTCGCCTGAAGATCAACACACTCACACGCAATCCCCTTGCCCACTTCGAGCTCTTCTTATTTAGCCCTAAGAAGCCCCTCGAGTTCGCTGCATCTGCCAATGGACCGCATTAGGTCCTCATCCTTCCTCTTCAACTCCTCCCTAAGGGACTGAAGATTGTTGTCCGCCTTGAGTCGTGCATGAATCTTACGGCACTTGTCACGGTATCGGTGGTACTTTGAAACCATTTTCTGAAAACCGGCAGCCCGCCTCTCTCGCAGAAGATACTCTCAGTCTCCAAAATGAAAGTCTGAAGAAAGAAAAGAGCACAGAAAGAAAAGGACATCAAGAGTGGAAGACGTAAAACAAAGAAAGCAATAAAGAACTCACCCTCAAAGCAATTCCGGTTATGCCCCGTGACATGACAACATCGTTGATCTCCTAAAGGGCCCTGCTTTCAGTAGTGGAACAAAGAAGGACAAATTGGGGCACCAGGCTCACCGTGTCCTCCAACAAATCGCAATCCGAAGAAATCTCAATCACGCGGGAGGGACTGTTCGTTCCCGCCTCAACCCGAGTGAACCCCGCCTCAAACATGCTTACGTACTCAGGGTTATTATCTGAACTGGATTCATAGTCATCTATAACCAAGACCTTTTCCCTCTCGCTGGCCGAAGAGGGATCACGAGCTTGTTGTGAAGTCGATGCACCACTCGGAATGATCGCAACGGCCTCTGAGCTCTGCCCCTACCATAGTAGACTCCCCCACGCCAGAAACGGGTACCACCTCCACGTCCAAGGGGGATACGATCTCCTCGTCAAAATTAGCATCACTATCAGGCTCAGACACTACCAACACAGGATCGCCCCTCGAAGGCCCCTCAATCCAGGGTACGCCATCAGCACTTATTCTCCGCCTCTTTAATGGAGCTTCTTCGCCATCGTCCTGAGATGATTCGTCCACCAAATGAACTGCGGGAAATAGAGCTCCCTCCTGACGAGTAACCTCTCACGGCCGAGTCCGGGAGGGGCTATAGTCTGTAAAGTAGCAGCAGCCTAAACGCTCTCACTTGCAGCCGCAATCGGTGCAAGTCCGATCAAGAGACTCGACTGACGGAAAGCAGGTATGGGATCCCTCGCCCTCCTCGTGACCCTCCGACCTACCAACGAGAGAAGCTTTAACCAAAGAGGAAATAGGGGGGAGGAAAATACAGAACAAAGGGCAAAGTGACCAAGGGCAAGACGAGATGACTCACCAGCAGAGGGTCTATGCCCGTATCTCTCATGGAACGGCGACCATTCACGAATCCCCATCGTATGGGGAAAAACCTGGCTCGCCCACTCGCGAATATCAGCGACTAACGGAGGAGGTTCCTTCTCGGCTGCAAAATAAAGAAAAAAGGAATAAAAAGAACAATCAGATCACCAAAAGAGGAAACAAGCAGCCGTTTGAGAAAAATAAAAACTTACGGGCATAATTCCACTCCTCAGGAACCCTGTTAGGATTTGACACCACGTGCTGTCCTCACAAAAAAGATGCACTAGCCATCTCCTTTTTGGTTGCGTAGATGACGAGTGCCGATGAGAAGAGGGTAATAACGGCAGGAAACTTTATAGGAAATGAGATGGAAATGTAAGAATCAGAAGAACGAGAAGGGAAAGCTTGAAGCTTTTCGAAGAATTAAGAAACTCAATAACCCAAATAGAAAATTTTCTTCTCTATCTATAAGAACACGGGCATCCCGAGCGAGAAAACCAAATGCCGCCACATTAACTCCAGAACGGAGGAGGCACAGGTAACGATGTAACACATTAGAAACGTGCACCATAATGACGCATGACAAGATTGACGTCATTCAAAACTGAAGTAACGGCTAGGATCAGATCTCAAAGCGTCACATCGTTATCTTGCCATCAAGGGTTCTCACCTCGACTAAGATGCTTAGATTTCTCAACTCGCAAACCGGCGGGGTCCGCCCATCGAGCTCATCCGAAAACGACCTTGACGGGCAGAGGGATTAACTGTATGGATCAAAATCTGATCAAAGAAGTCTACTTAAGGTAGAACGGCCTGGGGTTGGCCAAGGCGAAGTCACGTTCAGGAAGCAACACACCGGCAAACAGTCCAGCAATGGCTGAAGTTGAGCACTCATGTGGCTCGTACGACTAGTTCGACACTTAGCCATTTTAAAGGATTATTCCACAAGATATTCAAAAGATGGAGGTACACTGGTTAAGGACCGATGGGTAATGAAGGTGTTTTATATAAATACTAGGAGAGAGAGTAAAGAATGGGGGCCAGTCCAAAGATCCAAGAAGAACACACCTTTCAGAGAGGAAAGATGGCCCATGACCTCAGATCAATCGTCAAAAGGAGAAAAGAGCTTAGAATCTTGGTATTCATCTGTAATTCAACCTTCTCAAGAAAATACAGATCTGTCTAGCCCACAGTCGGGTGAATCATTTTTGTTGCTATTTCTCTTTTTCATTTGATATTATGTAAATTGCCATCTTTTATTATATTGTGGAGTACAAACGGGACTATATTAGGCTTTCACGCTCAACTATAATGGTTTACACCTGTTTGTGATTCCTGATCTAGAAATGATTGTCTTTGCTAAGATTTACCCTTTATCTACTTATTAAATTGGTTTAACAAAAAAAGCCTAAAACTTTTTGATCAAACAGACCCCTTTCTAAATTTTGAAATAATTTAGCTTAAACTTAAAATTCTACCCTTAATGAGAAGTTTTTATCACCACACAAGTATTTTGGGCCCCTTTTTGACTTGTTTAGGACCACAAATTTTAAAAGTCTTTATTTTTTCTTAAACTTCGTGTCCAGTCAAACAAGTTCACATAAATTTACTCATCACTTGTTTGAAATAGCATAATGCTTATAAATCTCAAAATAATCTCATTCCCGAACTTACATCGATTAGCTTACGACGAAACTTTAACGTATGAAAATGCAGAATGTAACATCTCATTTTCGAGCTTATATCAATTTACTTATGGCGTACTTCCACGTATGAAAACATGGGGTGTAACATACTTCTCTGTATTGTATTTTCTAAAAGAACTAGATGTTGTACCTGTGCGATGCACGACCCAATTGTTGTTACTTTTCTTCTTCTTGTTTTCTTCCTTTTAATATTTTTTAATCTATTGCTAATTACATATTTTCTACGCCTTTAGGAAAAGAAGAAAGAGAATAGGCTTTTGTGTAATAACGTATAGAACCACGATTACATGTATTGTTATTTATCTTTTGCATTATGTGCATTTTAATTTTTCTGAAATAGTATTACTATACCATTTAATACTTGTCAAAGTTTAATGCTTTATTATACAATAATTAGATAATAATTCAAGTAGAATTTAAATTATTTCTATATATGATCTACACTTTTTTATTTTAAAAAGGTTTTGCACCACTAAGCCTTAAATTAATTACTATAAAATAATAATTAAAAAGTCAGTTGAAAAATAAGTCGGCATGTATTATTCTGATTGCTTAAATTGAATGAAATATAATTTTATTCTTTTAGTGTTAATGTATTATTTTTTTCTTTTTATACTAATAATAATTTGAATAATAAAACATATTAATATTATTCCCAAATAGTTGATGAAAATGTATTTTTTGCTCCTTTGAAATAATAATCGTAATTTTTAATTATCAAGATTTTTAACAAGAAAATCTATATTTTGTTCTAGTTGAATGACATAATATAAATAATAAATTAATCTCCCAATCACGCTAAATACTAATCAAATTGACCTTAAATTGAATTGCAATTTTTTCTAGTTTCATTTGATATGATTGAAATACTATTTAGGGTATTATATAATTTTCATCACAATAGTAGTATTTGTTGAGATTTTTATAAAAATAATTAATTTTATATTTATGTATTTTTAAATTTATATAATGTTGAATTCTTATTGAATAGAGTATATACTCAACTAACTTCAATCATTGAGGGAGAAGTTATAATATGACGATCCGGTCGGTCGTTCCGAGAGTTATAGCCTCGTTTCTCTCATTTCTATCCTTTTATGTGTTATTTAGCATTATTATTTTGGCATCAGGTTGGTTGGTTCGGGCCCGGCGTGGTTTCGGGGATGAATGAGACACTTAGTCTCTTATTTAGAAGGCTAAGTTGGAAAAGTCAACCAGATGTTGACTTATGAGTAAACGATCTCGGATTATGATTTTTTATGGTTCGGATAGCTTTGTTGGGTGATTTTGGACTTAGGAGCGTGTCCGGAATGTAATTTGGAGGTCCGTGGTAGAGTTTGGCTTGTATTGGCGAAATTAAAAATTTGACGATTTCCGATCGATAGTGAAAAATTTGATATCGGAGTCGGAATGGAGTTCCGGGAGTTGGAATGGGTTCGTAGTGTCATTTGTGACGTATGTGCAAAATTTGAGGTTATTCGGACGTGGTTTGGTAGGTTTTGGCGTTGTTGGCGAATGTCAAAAGTTTAGAAGTTCTTAGGCTTGAATCCGATGTGGATTTGGTGTTTTGATGTTGTTTTGAAGGCTCGACTAAGTTCGTATGTTGGTATGTGACTCGTTGATATTGTTGGTTGAGGTCCCGACGTCCTCAGGTGACTTTCGGGTGGTTAACAGGTTGATTTTCGTGTTGAGAAAATGTTGTTTCTGCTGGTGTTGGGCTTCTGGTTGGAGCCACAGGTGCGAGGATCATAGGCGCGGTGGATGGATCGCAGATGCAAAAATTGGGAAATTGAGCGTAGAGCACAGGTGCGCAAGTTTGGACGCACCTGCGAGCCCGCAGGTACGGAGTCTGGGCGGATAAGTGGTTTCTGCAGGTGCGGTTGTTTGGACCGCAGGTGCGGTCGCACAGGTGCAAGTAAGGACCGCAGGTGCAGAAAACCTGGGCAGAAGGTATATATTGCACACTTCACAAATTTTTGGGTATTCTTCACAATTTCTATTCGGATTTGGAGCTTTTTGGAGAGTTTTGAAGAGGGAATCAATGGGGTCTTCATTGAGGTAAGCTATTTGAAACCTAATACTCGTGTTTATGGTAATTTCCCGTTGTTTATTCATGTAATTAGTGGGAATTAGGGATGAAATTGAGGGGATTAGGGCTTGAGAATTGGAGAGTTTAATTAGGGGATTTGAGGGACTAAATAAGGTCGGATTTTGATAAATTTGGTATGGTTGGACTGGGGAGTGAATGAGCTTTCTAGATTTTTAATTTCCCGGGTTTTGAGACGTGGTCCCGGGGGCCGGGTTTGAGTCGATTTCGGGATTTTGGTCTAATTTGATAGTTTTCTTGTGGAATTCCTTCTGTTAGCGTATATTGATGGTAATATACTAATTTTGAATAGATTCAGAGCATTTGGAGGCTGAGTCGAGAGGCAAGAGCATCGCGGGTTAGAGATTTGACCGGTTTGAGGTAAGTAACGATTGTAAATCTAGTCCTGAGGGTATGAAACCCCGGATTTTGTATCATTTTACTATTTTGAGGTGACACACATGATAGGTGATGGGCGTGTGGGCATGCACCGTTGGGGATTGTGACTTCGTCCGTCCCGTAGCCACTATAGAGTTGCGTATTTTGTTGAAACTGTATAATATCTATGTGTTTTGGAAAGAATTCCTATAACTTGGGTTGAATGCAATGTTTGGGCCTTTTGCCAGTACTGTTTGGACCCTCAGGGGCCTTTTATTACTATCCTCTCACTGTTTTCTATTGGAAATCTACACTCAGTCATGATTATATTTGTTTACTACATAACTCAGTTTAATTACTCTGTTTTGATGCATATAAAAGTTGTTTTGGTTGAGTTCCCTATTTTTACTGAAATGCCC
The DNA here is from genome assembly GCA_005239525.1 of Nicotiana knightiana. Lineage (NCBI taxonomy): Eukaryota > Viridiplantae > Streptophyta > Magnoliopsida > Solanales > Solanaceae > Nicotiana > Nicotiana knightiana. The sequence goes on from MDKJ01117638.1 coordinate 38,385, forward strand.
AAGTGACTTGAGAGTGAGTGAGGCCGAGGGCCTGATTTGTGATGATATTATATGGGATCAAGCTGCACGCTGCAGCATGTTTATTATAGGCCGAGGGCCTGAGTGATTTATGCCATGATTTGGCTTGATATAGCGCTTAGGCTGAAGGATCCCTCTGGAGTCTGTACACACTCCCATTGAGCGAAGGTACCTACTGAGTGCGAGTGCCGAGTGATGAGTGACTGGGAGGCATGAGTGATGGTAAGGTATGCCCGAGGGGCTGTTACTGATTTGAAAGCATGTTGTTTCACTGAGATTTCATACTGTGATCTTTATGTGTTTTACTGCTCGTCACTATTGCTCAACCTTTATTTATGGTTGTTACTTACTGAGTTGGCAGACTCACGTTACTCCCTGCACCTTGTGTGCAGATCCAGGTGTTACTAGACGTACTAGCGAGCGTTGATTTCATCCGTCGCGGATCATTTGGAGTTAGCCAGGTAGCTGCATGGCGATCGCAACCCTGCTCTTCTCCCTCCTATCTTCTTATAGCTATTTTTAGTGGATTCCCGGACTGTATTAGTTTTGGTATTGTTAGACATATATTGTAGACGCTCATGACTAGTGACACCCGATGTCAGGCCTTTATTTTCGTATTTTTTCCTTGTTTTAAATTTCTTATGAAAGATTTATCGTTAAATAGCTTGAAAGTAAATATTTTTGAAATGAAATATTATGTTGTTTGAGTAGTGAGTCGGCTACCCTAGTACCCCGATAGGCGCCATCGCGACTTGGTTGTTTGGGTCGTGACAAGTTGGTATCAGAGCCTAGGTTATATAGGTCTCACAAGTCATAAGCAGGTTTAGTAGAGTCTTGCAGATCGGTGCGGAAACGTCCGTACTTATCTTCGAGAGGCTGCTTAACCCTTAGGAAAAATCTCATATTCTTGAATTCTTATCGTGCGAATCCATTGATTCTGGTAACTAAACTTCTATTATTTCATTCTCTCACAAATAGTGAGGACCCGCACTACCAGACAGGGTGACCAGCCACCAGTACCACTTGTTAGGCCCGCGAGAGGTCTAGGTCATGGTAGGGGTAGGGGTGCAGCCCATGCAACAACCGAGGCAGTACTTGTACGCCCTGCAGTTGCTCTAGATCAGGTCCCAACGCAGATGTTCCAGCGAGACCAGCTCAGGCACCCCCATGTGCCTATTGTGATTCCTGGCCTTCAGGAGGCCCTAGCTCAGATTTTATCAGTGTATACTATCCTGTCTCAAGAGGTCTCAGTTACTACGGCCGCGACTACTTCTCAGGCAAGGGAAGGAACTCACACTCCCGCCGCTCGGACACCTGAGCAGGTTGTTCAGGGACTTTAGACACCGGGGGCACCTCCAGTCCAGCTGGTTGCAGCTGCTCAAGACTATGTAGTTCATATTATGCCAGAGAATGAGCAGCACAGATTAGAGAGGTTTGGGAGACTCCAGCCTCCATTGTTTTGTGGCGCTGAAGGTAAGGATGCACATGATTTCTTAGACAAGTGTTAGAGGATGCTTCGGACAGCGGGTATTCTGGAGACCAGTGGGGTATCATTCACTACTTTCCTGTTCTCTGGGGATGCATTTAGTTGATGGGAGGATTACGAGAGGTATAGGCCGGTTGACGCAGCGCCCCTTACTTGGCAGCAGTTCTCTGTTCTCTTTTTGGAGAAGTTTGTACCTGAGTCCCGCAGAGAGGAGCTGCGTAGGAAATTTGAGCAGCTTCGACAAGATGATATGTTTGTTACACAATATGAGATGTGGTTCTCCGAGTTGGCTCGTCATGCGGTCTGGTTGGTTCCCACAGACTGATAGAGGATCAAGAGGTTTGTAGATGGCCTCGATTTTCATCTTCGATTGCTTATGACCAGGGAGAGAGTGTTTGGTGCTACTTTTGATGTGGTCGTCGACATTGCTCTACATATTGAGATGGTCCGTGGTCAGGAGAGGAGTGAGAGGGAGGCTAAGAGGCCTCGTGGTCAAGGTGGATTCAGTGGTGCTCCACATGGGGGTCAGTTCCAGCACGGTAGAGGTTGTCCATTTAGGACTGCTCAGTCAGCTCGCCCAGTTCACCGTGGTGCATTATCGGGGCATGGTTCTCACAGTTCTCATCAGGGCCACTCATCATTTAGTGTCGTCCCAGCTCAGAGTTCATCCCGTGCTCCATCAGTTCAGGGATCCTCCATGCTAGGTTCTTCTACCAGTTATCCCGGTACTAGGGGTTCCCTTCAGTCCTCGTCCCCCGCACTAGGGAGTTTTTTTTGAGTGTGGAGAGTTTTGGCACATATGTAGGAAGTTTCCTCATCGTCATGGGGGTTCATCTCAGCAGAGAGTTCAGCCACCAACTTCAGCTCCAGTTACTTCACCACCCGCCCAGCCAACTAGGGGTAGGGGGTAAGGCAGCTAGAGGTCGCCTTAGAGGGTGAGGTTGATCAGGTGATGGTCAGGCCCATTTCTATGCCCTCCCAGCCAGACCAGATGTTATGGCTTCAGATGTCGTGATCATAGGTATTGTTTGAGTTTGTCATAGAGATGCCTTCGTATTATTTGACACTGGTTCCATATATTCATATGTTTCATCATATTTTGCTCATTTTTTGGATATGCCCCGTGAGTCTTTAGTTTCATCTGTTCATGTATCTACTCCTGTGGGCGATACTATTGTTGTGGACCGCGTATATTGGTCGTGTGTGGTGACTATTGGGGTTCTGGAGACCCGAGTGGATTTGTTGTTGCTCAGTATGGTTGAATTCGATGTGATATTGGGCATGGATTGTTTATCTCCACGTCATGCTATTCTAAATTGTCACGCTAAGACCGTGACATTAGCGATGCCGGATTTTTGAGGGTTGAGTGGAGTGGTTCTATAGATTATGTACCTAGTAGGGTGATTTCATACTTGAAGGCTCAGGGTATGGTTGAGAAGGGTTACTTTGGATTTTGTGAGGGATGTTAGTGCAGAGACTCCCAATATTGATTTTGTTCCAGTGGTCCGTGATTTTCCGGATGTGTTCCCTGCAGACCAATCGGGCATGCCACCTGATAGGGATATTGACTTTGGCATTGATTTGGTGCCGGTCACTCAGCCCATTTCTATTCCACCGTATCGTAGGGCATCATCGGAGTTGAAGGAATTAAAAGAAAAGCTTCAGGAACTCCTAGATAAGGGGTTTATTTGGCCTAGTGTGTCACCTTGGGGTGCTCCGATTCTATTTGTGAAGAGGAAGGATGGTTCCATGAGAATATGCATTGATTACAGTCAGTTGAACAAGGTCACAGTCAAGAACAAGTATCCTTTGCCTCGTATTGATGATTTATTTGACCAGCTTCAGGGAGCGAGGGTGTTCTCCAAGATTAATTTGAGGTCTGGGTATTATCAGCTGAAGATTCGAGATTCGGATATTCCTAAGACAACTTTCAGGACCCGTTATGGCCATTATGAGTTCTTAGTGATGTATTTTGGGCTGATCAATGCCCCAGCAGCGTTCATGCATTTGATGAATACTGTATTCCAGCCATATTTGGACTCCTTCGTTATTGTATTCATTGATGACAGCCTGGTGCACTCTTGTAGCCAGGAGGAGCATGCTCAGTATTTGAGGATTGTATTACAGAGACTGAGGGAGGAGAAACTTTATGCAAAGTTCTCCAAGTGTGAGTTTTGGCTCAATTCAGTAGCATTCTTGGGGCACGTGGTGTCCAGTGCGGGTATTCAGGTGGATCTGAAGAAGATAGAGGCGGTGCAGAGTTGGCCTAGACCGTCCTCAACTTTGGAGATTAGGAGCTTCCTCGGTTTGACAGGTTATTACCGTCGCTTTGTGGAGGGATTTTCATATATTGCTTCGCCCTTGACCAAATTGACCAAGAAGGGTGCTCCATTTAGGTGGTCAAACGAGTGTGAGGAGAGCTTTCAGAAGCTCAAGACTTCTTTGACCACAACTCCAGTGTTAGTTTTACCATCAGCTTCAGGTTCTTATATCATGTATTGTGATGCCTCGAGGATAGGCATTGGTTGTGTTTTGATGCAGGAGGGTAGGGTGATTGCCTACGCCTCGCGCCAGTTGAATACACATGAGAAGAATTATCCCGTGCATGATCTTGAGTTAGCAACCATCATTCACGCCTTAAAGATTTGGCGTCATTATTTGTATGGGGTTCATTGTGAGATTTATACTGATCACCGGAGTCTGCAACATCTGTGTAAGTAGAAGGATCTTAAGTTGCGTCAGCGGAGATGGTTGGAGCTTATTAAAGACTATGATATCATTATTCTATACCATACGAAGAAGGTCAATGTGGTGGTCGATGCTTTGATTCATCGGGCAGAGAGTTTGGGGAGTTTAGATTATCTTCCGGCAGCAGAGAGACCTTTGGCATTGGATGTCCATGCCTTAACGGGCCATCTTGTGAGATTGGATATTTTGGAGCCTAGTCGGGTATTGGCTTGCGTGGTCTCCAGGTCTTCTCTTTATGTTCGTATTAGGGAACGTCAGTATGATGACCCAGACTTGCTCTTTCTTCAGGACAGGGTCCGGCGAGGTGATGCTAGGGATGTGACTATTGGTGATGACGGTGTGTTGAGGATGCAGGGCCGGATATGTGTGCCTAATGTAGATGGGATTCGGGAGTTGATTCTTGAGGAGGCCCACAGCTCGCGGTATTCCATCCATCCAGGTGCCGCGAAGATGTACCAGGATTGGAAGACATCACTATTAGTGGAGGCGGATGAAGAAGGATATAGTTGGGTTTGTAGTTCAATGTCTCAAATCAGGTTAAGTATGAGCATCAGAGACCGGGTGGATTGCTTTAGAGATTAGATATTTCAGAGTGAAAGTGGGAGCAGATCACCATAGACTTTGTAATTGGGCTCCCCCAGACTTCGAGGAAGTTCGATGCCATTTGGGTTATCGTGGATCGGCTGACCAAGTCCGCGCACTTCATTCCTGTTGGTACTACTTACACTTCGGAGCAGTTAGCTGATATAATGTTAAATCAATTATGGTAAAAATAAGTTCAGGGGGGTAATAGGACCCCCGAAAAGAAAAGGTGTGTAGTTGGTAAATGGGTCATAGGATGGGGTGGATTTTATGCATTATCCCAATTAAAAAGCTACAAATGTCCTCTTTATTAATAATTTTCTAGAATAAAAAGCATACCAATCTGTCTGTAAACTAATCTGGAATACATCCAAATTAGTCTCGCAAGTATTTTAACAATGAGAACAATCAGCTACTTGATGAAAGTTAAAACAAACAACATCATTATTTACAATACGATAAAAGATGAAAAAAATTATGATTTTATATCTTGTATATATCAAAATTAAGAGAAATCTTAATAGAAATTCTTAATGAGGCAATTTACTATTTCAAACAAAGAGAATAATAGGCGCTAAAACAAATATGAACATGATATAAATTGTAATAATTTAATATAATAGTTCAAATTATATTTTATTATAAATCGATTAAATTGATGTTAACGGGTGATAAAATAATAAACATTTGATAGAATTCTATATAAAATATATAGATTTTTATGTTTTTCTCAATTTAAGGAAATGAGAGAAATATTTTTATTTTTTATGGAATTATCATGTGTTAATTTTCATAATGAAACAATATAAAAATTATAAAAAATAATGTTTAAGACAATCTATTGATAGTTGAAAACTTATCATAGACGAATAGAGTTCAAACCATATAGATTAAATTACCACATCAACTAAGAATATAAGATATAGCCTCCTAGTATAGTAGGAACAAGTCTCATTACTTAAATTAACCTTTGAGATTTAACAAGCTATATTTTTTAAAATTACTTTTGTATATGAAAATATTTAGTTTGAAATCGCCTTCAAATAGTATGGATAGATGAAAAACATTTAATATTATTTTCAAATTGCTTAAGATAGTATGAGTAAAAATGAAAATATTATAAATATCGATACTTCTTTTTGTTGATGTATTATTTAAATTTAAATTTTACTTTCTCTATGGAAACTTCTATTTGAATAAAACAAAACTAATAATTTTTCAAAATGAGAAAAAGGTTGGAAATGCGCATTTATACTGTACAACAGTCTAATCAACACATGCATAGTGCGTTTAAAGGAGAGTTGTAATTAGAGAAATGTGAAATCCACGTATATCAAGATGTCATAGTTTTACATTTAAAAAATATAAACATAAAATTTTTATGAAATAACATGTGTACCTTGATCAACCATCTTTTCTTTCCTAAATAATAGGGAAAAAAAATCAGAACTTGCCTATGTAGGTAAGGTAGCAAAGGTCGGCAGTAAAGGCAAAGATCTAAAACAATGTAGCGTTAATTGTATTGATTTGATTAACATTTGGAAAAAAAATAATCATAACTATTTTTTTTGCTTCAGGGAATGAATCAATCTAGCATGTATGTGAATATATTTCTGATAAGCTTAAAAATGATAAAAATAACTTTTGCAAAATCAGATTTAGAATAGTCCTCGCTTATACCTTAGGTGAAGTGGAGCAAATCCGCCAAAACTTATATCTTAGGTGAAGGGGAGCAAATCCAACAGTTTTGCCTTCAGCCCCATTTCTTACGTGCGTGAAATTATTCTTTTTTACTGGTAGTTCTTTACCAACCTAATAAAAAATTAATTTATTATAAAGGGAACGAAAGGTTCTCCCTAATCCATATAGTACCTTTGTATTTCACATAAAACAAGAAAATAAGATAAAAATAAATTACAAATACAGGTATTTGTGTAACAGTATTCATATATAACAATTCACTATAAAAATTAAATTTTTTTTAGAATTTTTTTTTTTGAGTTATATTTTACCTTTTTATAATAAATTTTCACCTATAACAATAACCATACTTATGACAGAACACTCTTTATAAAATTACCTCTCTATGACATTCATATATAATCTTTAGGATTACTAACAATAATTCTAAAAATTTGCATACAATCATTTCCATTAAATAAAGGTTCTATCTTACATAAGATATAAGATTTAAAGATTGATTCCTGATATCTTTTTCATTGAACAAATTTTAAAAGAAATATTTAGATAGAAAATTTAACTGTTAAGCTCTACCTTTTTGCTATTTAGACACAAAACTTTATCAATTCAAGCGTTATATTGCTAGTAAGAGAATGAAATCTACGAAACAAGCTACAATTACAAAGTTCTTCCACAAATCTTGAAAAAATTTATTTTTTAGGTAGCTCTAAAATATCCGCCTTAAGTTTAAATCTTTATACGTTTAGTGAATTTATTAATAATGTATTAATTTATTTAATATTTAACTAGTAAAATACGCATATCTTTTAAGATTTTATATTTGAATAATTTTCTTACTTTTTATATGTAATATTTAATAAAAAAATAATTAATTTTTAAATAATTTTTATCTATAATGGAAAAAAAGTATTTAATATCAAATATTATTATAAGTGTATAATAATTATTTATTATAAAAATTAATAAATATCAAAACAAATGAAGTTATAGGGAGGATTGACAGTATTTTTAACTTTTACATTACCAGCTATTGATAATAATAGTAACAAAATAAGCTCTTTAGTTATAGTTTATTCATAATGAAACTTCCATAGCTATATAATTACTAGTATAATATATTTAAATATAAATTTTAAAAGTTTTATTGTTACATTGATATTATGTCCATTTAAATGAGATCACATCAATTGAAACAGCTATAATAGTCTTGAACGTTGGGAACTAGAAGTGTCTACGTAACAAAAGGAGGATTTCAGACAGGGCGTACGACCAATGCTATGTCAACATCAGCCGAAAGCTTGCATAATACTGCATTCTGATGAAAGTTTGGTCATCCACTGGGAAGAGAAGAGATACGTGTCTTTCTTGTGTCATGGAGTTGAAGCTGCAAGGACCGCTCCTCTTGCAATGGCTGTCCCTTCTACTCAACACGTTGGGAGCACCAGGGGACACTTGTTCAATTAAAATATGGCGGCCTCAGCCTCACCGCATTTTTGGAAATGACAAAACTTTAATAAATCTTCCCAATACCTCCTTAAACCATTACTCCCTCCGTTTTAATAGTCCCTGTTTGGCCATTGGTTTGCCAATGTTTTTCCAAAATAAAATTGGCAAAATATATTTGTTTATAAATTTTATTTATATTTTAACAAATTTTAAAAATAAAATATTTAAATCCCAAAGTTTGTATACAATTCTCAACATTTAATTTATTTAAGAAAAAGTTTGGTCAAAGTCGCTTGGACACGTACCTTGAATTTATTTGAAAAATCGAGATCACGTCACGCGAACATGTACACAATTACGATAATAGTTTAAAAATCACCTAAAAATATTTCTAAGAGTGTTTGATTAAGACGTTTTATTTTACTAAGAATGTTTGACAATGGTCACGCGAACATGTTCCTCGGCTTGTTTTTGGCATCACAATTATGTCACGCGTACGTGCCATAATTGTGATAGTTAGTTTGATTAGAAATATACCTAACACTATGATTATGTCTCTAAGCTAAAGGCCCTATGTGGTGTAACTAGGTGAGAAGGTCCATGTCACGACCCCAAAGCACACGTCGTGATGACGCCTGTCGTGGAATCAGGCCAGCCACATATTTTGTTGAAATAAGATTTGTTTTTCAGAAGAATTGTAAATTCAGTAGAAAAAGTATCAACAATAATCCATTTAAAAGTTTAATATCATCAAAACATCATTTAAAAATCAAACCCAGATCTAGTGTCACCGAATCATGAACTACTACAAGGTAAGAGTGCCGGAATACAAAATAGACAACATAGTCTGAAATAATATAAATGCGACAGGAGGATAAAGAAGGAGAAATCGAAGCTGCGATCACCAGCTGCTACCTCGAAGACTCCTGGGATCTCTGTCAACCAATCAACCACTGCTACACAGCCTCGATGAACCTGGATCTGTACACAAGGTGCATGGGGGTAGCGTGAGTACACCAACTCAGAAGTAATGTGTCACGACCCAAACTGGAGGATCATGACTAGCACCCGGGCCATACTTGCCGAGCACCAACGTACATTTTATCTAACCTTCTTATTATCTTTAAGGGATAACGAGATTAATATAAATGGTAGATATGGATCATGAACATACATCACATGGGATGACAAAATTGCTAAGAAACTACATAAAAGGTACGAGCTACAACGCTGCCATGAAAGACTATACAACAAAAATTAGCCAACAAGGCATACCAAACTATACATGAGTCGACACCTGTCTATGAGCCTCTAAAGGAGCATAAGTAATGCAACATAGCCGGAACAGGGCCCCGACATACCCATAATATCTATAACAAAAATTCATACCAAGACCACGGCAAGTCCGGAGAAGGGATCTCGCCTATAACCGTTGAACTGGAAAACCTATTGTGGTGGGGGAACTTTGTCTACCTGTCTATCAGGACCTGCAGCACGACATGCAACATCCACAAATAAAAGGACGTCAGTACGAATAAAATACTGAGTACGTAAGGCACGAAAGAATAAATAAGAACAGTAATTGAAGTGTGGCTAGAATTCGTGATTTTAAGCATTATATCCCTCGCATTTTATGAGCTTTAATGATAA
>ML398102.1:0-64027 GCA_005239525.1 Nicotiana knightiana
CCCCAGATTTATATTTGCAACGCCCGTTTAGTCTTTATAGAAGACATAATTGAGCGTGATCAGAGACCATTTCTCAGATTCTGACCGTGTGCACCAATTTTGCACAGGCAGTCGCCATGTCTACTACTGCTGCTACTTCTCAGGCCAGGGGAGGCACTCAGACTCCAGCTTCTCGGACACCTGAGCAAGTTACTCAGGGGCTTCAGACACCGGGGACAGTTCCAGTCCAGCCGGTTGCCCCAGCCCAAGATTTTGTGGTCCCAGCTTTGGCAGATGACGAGCAGCGCAGGTTAGAGAGGTTTAGTAGACTCCAGCCTCCGATTTTTAGTGGTACTGAGGGCCAGGACGCCCAGGACTTTTTGGACAAGTGTCAGAGGATCCTTCTCACAACAGGGATACTGGAGGCTAGTGGGGTCCCATTTACTACGTTCCAGTTCGCAGGAGTTGCACTCGCTTGGTGGGAGGCCTATGAGAGGCGTAGATCTGCTGATGCAGCGTCCGTTACCTGGCGTCAGTTCTCCATTCTATTCCTGGAAAAGTATATACCGCAGTCCCGCAGGGAGGAGCTGCGCAGGGAGTTCGAGCAGTTGCGCCAGGAGGACATGACCGTGATGCAGTATGAGATGAGGTTCTACGAGTTGGACTGTCATGCTATTTGGATAGTTCCCACAGATAGGGAGAGAATCAGGAGGTTTGTTGATGGCCTCACTTATCAGCTTTGGATTTTCTGACTAGGGAGAGGGTATCTGGCGCTTCTTTCGAGGAGGTGGTTGACATTGCCAGAGAGATTGAGTCGGTTCGCCACCAGGAGCGGATCGAGGGGGAGGCCAATCTGGGAGTTTTGGTAGGATTCCTTCAGGGGGCAGCCTCAGCCCGGCAGAGGTCGTCCATTCAGGCAGGCTCAGCCAGGCCGCTCGGATTATCGTAGTGGATAAGTTGGTAACCATCTTTCAGTGCCCTGCCAGCTTAGAGTTCATCTTGGGCACCATCGGTTCAGAGTTCATCTATGCCTGGTTCTTGTAATGGTTATCCTGGTGCTAGGGGTTCCCTTCAGTCCCCAGTGCCATTCTCCGAGAGAGGTTGCTTTGAGTGTGGAGAGCTGGTCCATATTAAGAGGTTTTGTCCTCGTCTTGCGAGAGGTACTTATCAGCAGAGGATTCAGCCCGCGGTTTAAGACTCAGTAGATGCACCACCCTCCCAGGAAGCTAGAGGTGGGGGTCAGGCAGGTAGGGGTCGCTCTAGAGAGGGAGGTTGATCCGGTGGTGATCAGGCCCGATTTTATGCATTTTCAGCCAGACCGTATGAGATGGCTTCTGATGATGTGATCCCATGTATTGTTTCAGTATGTCACGAGAAGCTTAAGTTTTTAATTGATTCCAGTTTTTCATATTCACATGTTCATCATAATTTATCCCATTCTCTGGATACGCCCCGTGAATCTTTCGTTACATCTATTCATGTGCTCGCCTTTGTGGGTGATGTTGCTGTTACGGACCGCGTGTGTCAGTGGTGTATGGTACCTATTGGGGGTCTGGAGACTCGGGTGGATGTGCCATTTCTGAGTATGGTTGGTTTCGACATTGTTTGATCAGATAGATGATGATACTTTTAGGTATGACTTGATGTAGATGTTTTTCACCGAATCAGATTGTTTGACTCCGTAGAGTTTGGACGTATGAGCTGGGTTCTTTCGAATTCGTGTGATTTGGTTTAGGTGTATACGGTGTGTGGAGGCGTGATTCTAATCTTGTAGATGACTTCTGACGTGGAATTTAGGTTCTAAGGCGTCGGAATTAGGTTGGATATAGTGGCATTCGAATGTGTTGTATTATTAGATCGATGCGGGGTTAGTGACATGGGATCGCCCCTTGGTGTGTGAATGGTAAGGTTATTCGGCGGTTGATGGATTTTGGAACAACCCTTGGTATGTTTGAGGACGAACGTTTGTTTAAGAGGTGGAGAATGTAACGACTCGGTCGGTCGTTACGTAGAACCTGCATTATAATTACTGTTCTTGACTTGTCATAGGTTGGTAATACTGTTATTGATGTGTTAGAGTTGGTAGGCTTGAAATCGTAATGGTTGTAGTGAGAGTTTAGTCGCTTAGTTTTTAAAAATAACCTTAAAGTTGGAAAAGTCAACTGAGAGTTGACTTATTGGTAAACGACCTCGGAATACGGATTTTATGGCTCGGATAGCTTCATTAGGTGATTTGGGACTTAGGAGTGTGTTCAGAATATTTTTGTGAGGACCGATGTAGAATTAGGCTTGAATTAGCGAAAGTTAGTTTTTGATGATTTCCGGTCGGCAGTGGAAAATAGGCTATCTGGGTTGGAATGGAATTTCCGAAAGTTGGAACAGGTTCGTAATGTCATTTTGGATATGTTTGCAAAATTTCAGGTCAACTGGAGTTGTTTTGGATAGTTTCGGCATCGTTGGAGGATTTTAGAAATTTCAAAGTTCTTAGGCGTGAATTTGATGTGATTTTGGTGTTTTGATGTTACTTTTAGTGTTTCGGGAGTGCAACTAAGTTTGAATGATCATATATGATATGTTGGTATATTTGGTTGGGGTCCCGAGGGGCTCGGGATTTATTTCGGGTGATTAACGGAAGTTTTAAAGTTGGTAAAATGCAGCTTCAGCTGCTGGTGCTGGTGTAACCGCACCTGCAAAAGTGTGACCGCAGGTGTGGGCCCGCAGGAGCGAGCAAAGCTCCGCAGATGCGGAATTTGGGAGGCTCAGCAGAGGATCGCAGGTGCGGGAGGTGGATCGCACCTGCGAAGTCACAGGTGCGGAGAAGGGGTCGCAGGTGCGGACCTGGGACCGCAAGTGCAGGTCCGCAGGTACGGACCTGGGACCGCAAGTGCGGGTCCGCAGGTGCGCTTAAGTGGCCGCAGGTGCGGACCCACTGTTCAAAAAGTATAAAAACCTGCATTCGCGATTTTTAACCGTCATTTCACCATTGTTGTACGGGTTCGAAGGTTTTTGAGGGATTTTGAAGAGGGAAATGCTAGTTCATCTTTGAGGTAAGGTTTTTGGACTTAATAATTCAATTATATGTGATTGGAGACCTTATATCAGTGTTTAATTATGAAAATCAGTAGGAAAAGAATGGGGTTAGGGCTTGAGATTTTGAGACCTTTAGGGGTCGATTTGAGGAGCCAAACGAACTCTGATTTTAGCGTTCTTGATATGTACAGACTCGTGAGATGATGAAGAACATTTTCGTATAAAATTTATTGGGTTACAAGATGCAGGCCCGAGGGTCGGGTTTTGGCTAATTTCGGATTTTGAGCTAAATTAGGTACTTTTCAATTGGAATTCATTCCTTAAGTATAATCTGATGATAAAAATCTGAACTTGGTAGATTTGGAGCACTCAGAGGCCGAATTTAGAGGCAAAGGCACTGCGGAATAGTATTTTAGCCGATTTTAAGGTAAGTAACGTTTCCAAACTTGGTTCTGAGGGTTCGAAACCCCGAGCTAAATGATTTATGACTACTGTTGAGGTGACGCACATGCCAAGTGAAGGGCGTGCGGGCGTGCACCGAGTATTTGTGGCCTGGATTATCCCATGGCACCGCTTAGTGATTATTCCCTGATGATATATGTGCTTCTGTTAATGTGGTAATTGTGAACCTGTTAGAAATTATGTTAATTATAAATGCTAGGCTTCACGCCGAAAATGTTGAGACCCGAGTGGCCGTATATTACTGTCTCAGTTTGTGATTATTTGATTTCATGTACTCAGTCCTGTTATAGCATATCACTTCATACCTCAGTCTCAGTATTGTTAATTATATGCATACTTATCGTTGTTTCGGGATGATGGAGGCATCTGTGATCCATGTGAGTGAGACTGAAGAGTGATGACTGAGTGAGGCCGAGAGCATGTTATTGAGATAGTTATGAGATCGGACTACACACTGCATAGATATTAAATCATGCCTTCGTTGGCTTGATATGGCGCTTGGGCCACTAGGGCCCCTACTGAGTCTTTACAACCCCAGTGAGCGCATTGATGTGAGGGATGGATCTTCCTGGACATGGATCTTGTCCGAAATGGATGTTATGTGAGGGATGGATCGTCCCTGGACATGGATCTTTTCGGAGTGTTGTATTCCGGAGATGGACTTTCTCCGTGGGGATGGATTGGCCTTTTTCCTCAGTACGGAGTGACTATGGTCACCAATGATTATGTACATTCCGGGATGGACCTTTCCCTGGGCCTGAGAGCCATGTATGGTACTGAGTGGACTACTGTGTGAGGGTTATAAGAACTATGTGCATATCCACATTGGTTTCATACATATATTTTATGATGGCATGTAGAGTATACTGGTATACTTGGCATATTTACTCATCCTGATAAACCGTTAGCATGTCTAAATTATGTATATTGTTTTATTGTAAAATTTTGAGGTTTTGTCTGTCACTACTTCTCAGCCCATAGTTTGGGTTCGTTACTTCTGAGTTGGTCTACTCACGTTACCCCCTGTGTGCAGACTCAGGTACACCAGGACCCAGTAGTGGATATTGAGCAGCGGTCAGAGTTTTCATTGGAGTTGTCGAGGTAGCAGCTGGCGATCGCGACCTCGTCTTCTCTTCCTTATTCCACATGTTGCACTTATTTTGAGACTATGTTATCTATTTCTTCGTTCTTTATTTTATATATATATATATAGCAGCTCATGACTGAGTGACACCGGATCTGGGGTTGGAGGTTTTAAATTTAGTTTTTCAAATATTGTTTTTAAACTTCAGATTCTTAGTATTATCAATAAATTTGTTTAAAAAAATCATACTTTTACTGGAAATTGAATTTAGCTTAGATAAAAAGGGCGGCTTGCCTGGTTCCACGACAGGCGTCATCACGACTCCGAAATTGGGTCGTGACACCAGCTCATAGCTCCGGGCAGAAGTACTCTTCACTCAGGATGTTTCACGTAGCTTAACTCAGGTAGAACCTTTTCACGCAGGGGGATCCAGCTCGTAGTTCAGGGTAGAAGTACTCTTCGCTTAGGTTGTTTTACGTAGCTTAATTCAGGCAGAACCATTTTCGCCTAGAGGGATCCAACTCGTAGTTCCGGGTAGAAGAACTCTTCGCTCAGGTTGTTTTACGTAGCTTAACTCAAGTAGAACCTTTTTCGCCTAAAGGGATCCAACTCATAGTTCCGGGTATAAGTACTCTTCGCTCAGGTTGTTTTACGTAGCTTAACCCAGGTAGAACCTTTCCGCCTAGAAGGATTCGACACTTTATTAGTAATACAGGGTGCCAAACACTGGTTACACTCCTTTATCAATAGTAAAGGGTACCAACCCCTAGTTACATTCCTTCTCAATAATACAAGGTACCAACCCATGGTTACACTCTTTCCTAGTGATACAGGGCGCCAATCCCTTGTTGTTTTCCCTTCCAGTGATACAGGGTACCAACCCTTGATTATATTCCTCTTCAGTAATACAGGGTACCAACCCCTGGTTACATTCCTTTCAGTAATACAGGGTGCCAACCCCAGGTTACACTTCTTTCAGTAATACAGGGTACTAACCTCTGGTACATTCCTTTCTAGTGATACAGGGTACCAACCCCTGGTTATATGCCTCCTCAGTAATATAGGGCACCAACCCCTATTTACATTCATCTTCTGTAATACAAGATGCCAACCCCTGGTTATATTCATCTTTAGTAATACAGGGTACCGACCCCTGATTACATATCCTCCGGTAACGAAGGGTACACAATCCCTCGTTACAAAATTTTATCTCGTTTAGCTAGTTTATACTACTGTTTTCGTCTACCTTTTAATAAATTAGATAGTTTATAGTTTTCTCTAATAACTCACAAAATTTTCCTAGTCCAAATTGGGGCAGAAAATTTTTGTTCGTCTTTGATGGCTTTGCAGGCCCCGCCATAGAGCACAATTTGTGACAACCAAAGCTTGCAGTTTCAGTTATCATTAGAAGGACGATCATAGGATAGTTGGAGTTAGCTTTGACAATGTGTCAGCAACCCAACTTCTTAAAATTCATCTTCTCAATTTTCAATCAGGAAAGCGAGTGGCTGAGATTGAGTCATAATCTTTGACTCCAGAAGGTACATAGATAGGAATATTGTAACTCTTAGACTGCAGACATATGTAGTTATCTTCTCCTTCTCTTTTGATGTAAGCAGCAAGTAACAATAACAGTAGCAAGTAACAGTGGAAACAACAGCAGCAGCAACAGTCTTAACTCTAGTGTCCGATAGTCCCAGCTACCAAAAATTTTCAGAACTACACTGACCTGATTCCTTTATAGCCAAGGATATGTAGGCAACCTCGAGAGCAAGGTTCGGTCACCTCTTTCAAAAAAATACTTTCATTAGAGTGATATGTGGGCAAAGTTAGTCATGGCATTCACCGTCTTTGCACGAAAACTCTTCATGTTCTCGAGCAAAGAGGGGCAACTGTAAAGGCCTATATTTAGTCCATATTTTTGTCTTATGATTTTGTGTTTTAGATTAATTATTTTATGTGTAATAACATATTTGTGAAGAATTAGGGCAATTAGCTTTTGTTTCATCAATAGGGCCAAAATCATGAAAAACTAGCGGCCCAATTCGGCCAACCTGGTCCAATAAATGGCCTGCCAAGACCTAGTCCAAAACGACGTAGTTTCATAATTAAACTACATTATTTCATTAAGTGAAACTAAGATCCAATCTCAACCCTTCAATTCTCAAGATCCGACGGTCCTAATTTAATCTCATCTAAAGTATATAACCCCTTCTAAATCAGATTTTTGCCTCATTATCCCATAACCCAAACCCTAAATCTTTTCCCCATCTCTTTCTTCTCCCCCTTCTCTTCCGCCGTCTCTCCCCACTTCCACCACTGTGCGCCGCCGCCGGTGGTGCTCCAAACACCACCAAACTTTCACCCCCTACTCATCTCAACCTCTTCTCTGTGAATCCGAACCTCAAAACTTTCAACCCCCCCCCCCCCCCCCCCCCATCCGTAAATCTAGGCCAAATTTGAAGCCCTCGCCGCCCAATTTTTCCTTTTTTCTCAAATTAGTAACATACCAGTCATCCCCACCACACAAGCCTCAAATATTCGTGTATACCTCTACGAGATCTAAACTTCCCCTTTAATTTCACCCCCAAAAAAACCTCACCACCACCGTAGACCACCCCACTGCCCGCCGCCACTGCTTCTCCGCCATTTTTTTTTCTTTTTCGACCAAAGGCACTTGTTTCCTTTTGGCAAGACGCCGGAATCTATCAGTTTAGCGTCTACCAAAAAGAAACATGCGCCTCAGGGTCGGACATCCACCACTTGGCATCCTCGGCATCGTCTCATTGCTCGATTCGACATCGAATGTCCCGGAGTTTGGTATAAGCTCGCACCCTAATATTTTCCCCCCTTTTTCGTAATTTCTTTTTTTTTCCATTAAGTTTAGATTTATTTTAATTTTTTGTTTTCAATTGATTGTTAATCTGTGATCGTTAGTTCGTGTTTACTTTCATCAACATTCTTTAATATTGATCGTTGCTTAATACTTTCGAATCAGGTACTTAGGCATTTGATTAAGTTGCTATTAATAGTAGTTCGATAGCTTATCAATGTTCAATTAAGTTGTATTTTAGGTAGTATTTCCTAATTTCAATCGTCTACTATGGGTTCTCATAAACTGATTGGTTATAGTTTAGTTCGTTTGGATACTTAGTTCAATTGCAATTGAAGTCATGTCCTAGCTTTGCCTATTCATAGTTGGTTTGAGTATGAGTATTTTTTTTTTTGCTTGAATTTCAGTCATGCATTGACAAAAGCTAAATACTTGAGTGTAAGGTACACGTTTGTTGCCTTTTACTACTTGGAGTAGGTTTAAGGTACAAGTACCCTTACTTGTGTCTAATTTTAGTGAAAAAGGACAGTCTTTTATCATAATTTTGGACAGACTTTTGGTGTAAGTTGGAATCCCTTTCAAGGTTGCCCTCTCCTATAAAGGGAGGGTCTTTCTTTCACTTTGGAAGAGGGAGAGCATTTTTACTAAGAGTTTTCAGCACTTACAATTGGTTTTAGGCAAGAAAAACATTAAGAGTCTTAGTTTCCTTTGTTTGTTGTTGATCTAAAACACATGGTTGATTCTCTGGATTAACTTTCGAGTTAACTTCTAGGGTTGAATTTGTTGCTGGTCGTGCTGTTATTTACTGTCATTTGCTGTGTTTGGTTAAGGATTTATCCGGATTTTGCACCGTTGTCTTTTATTCTGCTGCAACATAAGGTAACTTTCAAGATTTGTAATGCAAATCTTTGGATGGAAATGGTGATGTTTTGAATATGCTCAACTATTGGACTGTTTAAGATTGCTTGTTCACGGTTAGTAAGCATATAAAAGTGTTTTACTTTTCACTTCATAAAGATTGTTAACGACTTGCATTAAAAAAAAAGAATAAAACAATAAACTTATTTAGAAGTTTGTATACTTCTGTTTTCAAATTCAAGTTAGTAATTTATTTTAATCTATATGCGTTATAGCTTAAAGTGTTATTTTTCATTTGGTAAAAAAAAATGTTTCTCCTCCAATGTAGAAGTTCATGTCACAAGTTCTGAGTGTGAGAGTAAACATTTTCCTTTTTACTGTATATAAAATCTTTTGTGCAAATGATAGATTCCACTAAAGGTTGATATAAAATTTTATATAAATATGTGATAAAAGTCCTAGTATATTTCTGAATATTTATGGGCTTCAAGATGATTTTTTTTTTTAGTTTTATTTAGTCTAATTCTCACTTTAGACCTTTAGGAAAATAACATAATTAATCCTAAATGACATAGCTAGTAGTATGTAAAGGGGCCATCGTTGGAATAATATCTCGAATTCAAGAAAAGTTACAAATTAAAAGATATCGGAACCATCAAACCAATAATTTGATATGCTCGGCCAACCTTAAAATGTCAGTATTGACAATTTGGTTGTATAGCTTAAATATTGTCACATGTACTCACTAAATTCTCAAACAAGGTCTACTGGAGGTGTTTATTTAGTGATATTTTTTTTTCAATCATGTTAAAAAAAAAAACATGTATCGTCTCTCAAGTTAAAGATAAAAAATGGCAAAAGAAAAAATTTAAAAATAATATAGGAGAACTAGTATGAGAAATGTTAATAAAATTAACTATTTCCCTTAAATTAGAATGACCTGGTTACTTAATCACCTTAATAATTAATTTAAACGCTAGGCAATTAATAGGCGTGCTTTAACTCACGAAAATGCTTGCGTAGCGTGATGTTAACATCAATAAATTAGTTCAATAATCTCATACCATACCCATTAGATTAAATAAATCCTTTCGCTAAAATCGCGGATTCGCTTGCGTAGCGCGATAGTTAATATTTAATTAATTCTTTTAAATGTAGTAACTTTTTTCAAAAGTAATAATATACTAATAATGTTTGTCATAACTTCAGATTCGCTTGCGTAGCGCTGTTATGATAAAATTAATAAATTTCGTCTCGATCACGCATTCGCTTGCATGACGTGGTTATGACAACATAATTTATCAAAAATCATTTTTTTTAATAAATCTAATAATCAAGAAATAAAATCGGATAGATAAAACATAAAAGTCTTATAAATCACATTTTGTCCAAAATTAATTCAAGCCGAGTTTAAGTGAATAAAGAGACCGTGCTAAAACTACGGGACTCGGGGAATGCCTTGCACCTTCTCCCCGATCAACAGAATTTCTTACCAGAATTTTATTTTCGCTGACCGATAAAAATAGAGTCAAACCTTCTTTTGACTAGGGATTCAAATAAATGGTGACTTGGAACACCGAAAAATCAATTCCAAGTGGCGATTCTGTAAATAAAATAATCCCTACTCAAATTTGTCACTTTAATTGGAAAAATTCTTTAACCCACAATCCATAACACGCATATCTTCTAGGGGTTAGAAAAGGGTTGTGACAAAAGGGATATTAGCTAAGAAGTTTCTTAGCCACTCAGCCTCAGAACCAGCAAACTCCAGAGCTATAAACTCTTATTCCGTAGTTGATCTAGCTATGATAGTCCGTTTAGCTGATTTCCACGATATTGCACCACCACAAAGGGTCTCATCTAAATCAGAGATCCAGTTTGCATCACTATACCTTTCTAAAATAGAAGGAAATCCATTATATAGGATACCATAATTCATGGTTCCTCTCAAATATTTCATTAGTTTAGTTAATGCAGACCAATGCTCTCTGTTGGGATTATGAGTATATCTACTCAGTCTACACACAACATAGACTATATCAGGCCTTGTAACATTCATTAAAGTATCAGACTCCCAATAATCTGTGCATATTTAGACTGAGCAACTGGGTCACCATTAGTCCTTTTCAACTGAGAGTTGACATCAAAAGGAGTGTTCATAGACGTGACATTAAAATATTCAAACTTCTTAAGAAGTCTCTCAATATAATGTTCTTGTGACAAAATTATTCTATTTTCACTCCTTATAACTTTAACTCTCAATATTATATTTACTTCACCTAGATCTTTCATATCAAAATTAGCACATAAAAATAATTTAGTACTTTGCACAATATTTAAACTTGTATCAAATATAAGGATGTCATCAACATACAGACATATTATCCAATAATCATTATCTACCACTTTAGTATAAACACATTTATCCACCTCAACTGAAGAAAAATAGTCTCTCGGTAAGACTTGTTCAAATTTCTCATACCACTGCTTAGGAGCTTGTTTAAGCCCATAAGTGATTTAATTAATTTATAAACTTTATTTTCTTGTCGAGGAATGACACAGCCTTCGGGTTGAACCATATAAATTTCTTCTTCTAAATCACCATTTAGAAAAGCAGTTTTGACATCAATTTGGTGTATAAAAATCTACGGATTGAAGCTAAGGCAATTAAAACTCGAATAGAAGAAATGTTAGTCACTGGTGCAAATGTATCAAAATAATCTATATTTTACTTTTGAGAAAATTCTTTTGCTACTAACCAAGCTTTATATTTATCTAAAGATCCATCAGGATTAAATTTCCTTTTGAAAATTCATTTACAACCAATAGGTTTTGCACTTGGAGGTAAATCAGTTAAAGTTCATGTATTATTTTTCAAAATAGAATCAATCTCAATTTTTATTGCCTCTTTCCAATATTTAGCATCTGAAGAAGATATAGCTTCAAAATAATTTGATGGTTCATTATCGACAAGAAAAGTTAGAAATTATTTTCATAAGAAAAATATTCTTTCATAGGCCTTTTACTCCTTCTCAGTTCCTCATTAGAGGTAATTTCACTATTTGTTTCAACAAGTGTATGAGAAATTTTATCAGACAAAGGATAAATATATTCAAAGAACTTAGCATTCTTTGTCTCAATTATAGTGTTGTAATCAAGCACATCACTTTTTAAAACAAGAAATCTATATGCAGCACTATTTTCAGCATATCCAATAAGCATGCAATCAGCAGTTTTAGAACCTATTTTTCTCTTTTTAGGTTCAGGCAAAAGAACTTTAGTAAGGCACCCCCACCACTTTTAAATATTTCAAGTTAGGTTTATAACCCTTCCACAATTCATAAAGAGTTTTGCCAGTTCTTCTATGTGGTATTCCATTTTGTAAGTGACAAACAAATAAAATAGCTTCACTCCACAAATTATCAGGAGCATTAGAACTAACTAACATAGAGTCCATCATCTCTTTCAATGTTCTATTTATCCTTTCAGCTATTCCATTTGACTCAGGTGAATAATGCGGAGTTACTTCATGAATTATTCCTTTTTTTCACAAAAATCATTTAAAGATAAATATTCTCCACCTCTATCAGATCTAATTCTCTTGATTTTTCTATTAGGTTGATTTTCAACCTCAGTTTTATAAGAAATAAACGCATTAAAAGCATTATCTTTGTTTCTAAGAAAATACAACTTAGTATATCTAGAAAAATCATTAATAAAAGTCACATAATATCTTTTACCACCTCTAGTCATAGTCTTCTTTAAATCGCCTAAATTAGTGTGAATAAAGGATAGTAGTTCAGTTTCTCTATTTATAGAAAAACACGTCTTTCTAGTACTTTTATTTTCAACACATATTTCACACTTGTCAATATTATTTGACTATAAACCAGATATTAATCCTAGTGATTGCATTTTTTTTATATACGCGACATTAACATGTCCTAGTCTAGCATGCCATAAAGAAAAAGACTCAACCATGTAAGCAGAAGAAGATGCCTTTTTATTGCTAGTATCGAAAATATTAAGCACAAATAAACCATGGTTACAATATCCATTTCCCACAAAAATATTATTTTTGGTCAATACAACCTCATCATTCTCGAAATAAACCTTCACTCCAACTTTTCCTAATAACCCCACAGAAACCAGATTGGTTTGGATATTAGGAACATGCAATACATCTCTCAACGCTAGAGTTTTACCAGATGTGAGTATGAGAAGAATTTTTCCTTTCCCAAGAACGCGATATGTTCTTGAGTTACCAAGATAAATAGTTTATTCTCCTTGTCTGCACAAATGTGCCTAGTAGCACTAGAGTCTATCACTCAATCTCTCACATTTGACACATTATTTATTTGAGAAATAACTGCAATAACTATATTACCCGCTTTAGTCAAATTTAATTTTAACTTAGCGAGATTATCATTTATCCCAACTCTTCTCTTGCATTGAGGTGCATTTTTCTTAAAGGTTTTAATTTTAGCATTGGATATGTAACCATGTCTATTTTAATACCTGTGTATTGATATTAGTGTCTGCTAAAGTTGTGGGTGCAATAACGTATTTGCAACACCATGGATATCTGGCAAGACATCTGGAACAATAGCAGCGGAGACGACACCAAAATTGGTAGCACCATAAAAAATTTCCGCAGTATTATTACTTGCCTTAGTTTCTTAGATTATAGGAAAATGACACGGAAAAGTAACAATAATACTGCAATAAAATTATTTGTGAGACACCAACTGGCTTGAGTCATGCTAGGCACTGTCCTAAGAAACTATTTCAGCTGTGTGAAATGTTTCCCCTGAATTAAACAAACACATCTCTATTTATTTAGAGGATACATGAATCAACAAAATATTTATATTAATATAATCCAACAAGATTGAAAAGAGAATAAGGACAAAGAAAATTTATAAGTAAAATTGAAAATAAGAGAAGCTAGGCGAGAAAGAGAAGAAGGCTAAGTAGAAAGAATTTCAGATGATTAAGAATTGTGTAATCAATGGTGGCTATTTATAGTTGTAATTGCATGAAACTTTGTTGTGCACGGCAAGAAAGTGGCCGATGGAATTTGTCACTTTTTACACTTCTTTTGCCACTTAACATAGTTTTCTAGAATGGTTAAGACACTTGTCCAAAGACCTTTAAAATATTACCACACATACAGATTATAAAAGAAAAAATTAACGAAGCAATGTCACGTAACACCACTTCAAACAAGGTGCCTACACCCCTGTATTTGGAGAGTCAAACAATTTTTTCTTTAACTACGATTTTCTCAGACTTTTTTAGGATATGCATTTTCTGCCAATTTGTTGGCTTGAATGTTTGCGGTCATAATCCATATTAAGCAATAGCGAAAGATTAACATAACTAGGAAGGCTATGCTCACAAAAAACGAGCATTACTCGAATATTCACTATATATTCAAAATTATCTAATAAAGTTATATTTTTTTTATAATAAAAAAATCACTTAACTGTTTCTATACCACTCAAAAGATCATTGAACTATATTTATCAAATTTTTAGTGACCAAATATCTATTTTACCCTTTAAATTATCAACTTTTATCCTTTTTAATGCTTGTTTAATATTATAATTTTTTCTTTGTTTATTTCATATTATGGACTTACCTATAAAACAAATAAATCTTTTGTAAAGTCAAGGGACCGTGAACGCCTAATATATGGAAGAAAAAAACCCAATTAAGTGGTTGAATTATGAGAAGCTTAATTTCAAGATTAAATTCGTCCTTAGAACGAGAAAAACAATTGGGTTTATGTTCATGAATGTCTAGTAAATTAAGGGGCATGAAAAAAAAATTATTCGTACTTGATATTTGCACTAAGTTACTAATTTAAATACAGGGTACTATCTGGTATCATTCAACCAAGATTAGTTGATTTTGTTTATTCACTTATTTTCTTAATTACTTTTGGAATTAAATTATTTGATTCGCTGTAAACATTAGGCGTAAGTAACTATGGATTTTCAGTATGACATGTCCTGCACTAGGAGCGCTAACAAAATGTTACACAGCTGATGACGTTTGTCATATTTTGTCACGCTAATATGTCATCCATGTTCTACCTGGCAAGAATTAAATGTCAATTGCTGGTTAATTAACTTAAAAATTGCACGGGGCATTTTATTTGGTCGTCCACATTTAATTTATATTCGTTTTTTTAAAAATTTTAACTTGTACCCACTTTTTAAATAACTTCAGCACCATTTCTCTCACTGAGCTGAAGTTCACCAGTTAAGTTGAAGTTCGCCGGTTATAAAGACAAAACTTCAGCATACGGGGCTGAAGTTTCCCAGTTACAAAGACAAAACTTAGCTGAAGTTTCCCAGTTATGAACTTCAGCGTACGGGGCTGAAGTTCCCAAGTTATAAAGACAACAACTTCAGCGTACGGGGCTGAAATTCTCCAGTTACAAAGACAAAACTTCAGCTCTAGAGCTGAAGTTCCCCAGTGTAACTTGGGGAACTTTAGCCCCGTATGCTGAAGGTTTTGTCTTTATAACTGGGGAACTTTAACCCCGTATGCTGAAGTTGTTGTCTTTATAACTTGGGAACTTCAGCTCTAGAGCTAAAGTTTGCAAGCTACTTCAGGCCCGTCTACTAGAATGCTGAAGTTTTGTGTGATTGACTTTGCTACTTCAGCCCCGCATGCTGAAGTTATGCGCAAAAGCGGGTACGGGTGCAATTTTTTTTACAAAGTAGGTATAAGTTAAAACGTGACACAAAAAGTGGGTACGGATACAAAAGCCCCTTAATTAACAATAGTTAATTGGCAGTTGTTTAGTCATAGCCCATATGTGCGCTAAGTTTGTAAAAATAGCACGAGCTAGCCAGTTTTCGGACTGGTCATTCAAAAATAGCCAGCATTTGTAAAGTCATTGAAAAATAGTCACTAATATACTGGAGATCGGTGCACATGTGTATGAACTTCCAGCATATTATGCTGGAACCAGTGGCGCGGCCACATACACCAAAGGGGTTTTAACCGACACTCATTCGATGGAAAATTATATTGTATAGCTAGGTAACTTTTTCTAATATATATATATATATATATATATATATATATATATATATATATATATATATATATATATATATATATATATATATATATACTATATAATGACACTCTTGACTTCTTAATGAGTTTATTTCTTTATGTTTTGACTCCCCTTAATGAAAATTCTGGCTCTGTCACTGGCTGGAACTCCAACATGCGGAAAGTTCCAGCATAATATACTGGAGATTGGAGCACCTGTGTATAAATTCTAGCACATGATGCTTGACCGGTGTATTATTATGGAACTCCAGTATATTATGCTGGAATTCTAGTATATTATGCTGGAGTATATTTCGGATTTTGAATAATGTTTTCGTTCAGATTATCTTTACATAAAAAGTGGCTAAATTTCGATTACTTTTGAAACTGTGACTATTTTTGAATGATCACTTGTAAATCTGATTATTTTTTAATGTCTCCCGCTAAGTTTTCTATTGGTATCGATAGCGTTTCGAAGTTAAAAAAAATATGGATTTTTGATAACTAATCGTAGTTTCTCAATACTTTATTTCTGTCCTAATTGATCTTGATTCAACAATGGAAGTATATTAGTTTTTTCTTAATAATCAAATAACTTTTTTTTGTATATACTGCGTATTTGATTCCACAGCCGAGCAATAGTTGCCTATATTTATCTTCTTTTTGTAGTATTTTTTAAAGAACCACTGAGTTGAAGTGCACTAAAAACTTAAATATGGGTCCACAATTATGTGCAAGCAAGAAAGAAAAATGTAGGAGTTAAAAATCATCTCCATGTAAAAGCATCAACCATGTAACATACCTTGCTATAAACTTTATGTCAACGAAATAAAAGAACAACATACATCACTTGTACAAGAAATTTTTTGAGAAAAATGTATAGTTTCATTAGTCAAACCATCATCCGCAGCTGAAGCGTCAAGCTTTTAAAATAAGTCTAATTTTAATATATGTATTCATTTTAAATCATTTTAGCTTAGGTGTACATAATTAGAGCCAAAAATAATTAATTAGTTGATTTCACAAGAGCTTATCCTGAATCTACCTATACTCCCAAAAAAATAGAGAAAAATCTACCCTTTAAATTCAAAAAGTAAATCGTCAAAGTCAATTCCCGTCATCATCTCCATCTCTAAATTGTGAGTGCTAGTAACTGATTCAGATGAGATATAATCCACATTATCAGAGCCCGAGGATAACGTCGTCGCCATAACATCGCCGGAGGTTTCATTTGCCGGAGTCCAATAATCATTGGCCGGAAGAAAGTAGTCGGAAGTTGATAATTGGTTTTGGTTGTTATTAGGGTAGAAGCAACTTAGGGAGTTTTCCTCTCTGGTTTCTTTTTTTGTTGAAAAAAATGTGGGAAAATTATAAGGATGGTAATAATGATTATCGTTGGAATTAAAACTAAGTAGGATTGAAGAATCCTCACAAGCTATTGAAGAATCTAAGAACATTTGAGAAACTGTGGGGTAAGTTTTACATGTGTGATGACCTTGGTATATTGTCTGAAACTTTGGTGGATTGACTTGAATTCTTTGCACTTGTTTTATTGCTTCACATCCTTGATCAAATTTGTTGCTACATCTATAATAATGCCTGCATTGCACATACCAATTAATCACTCAATATTAATCAACTAAATGAAGGGAATATTGGAACAACGATAGATTTTCACCGTGTGATTATAGGTCGCAGGTTCGGGTCGTAGAAAAACCACTAAGAAGGTGTTTGGATTGCCTTTTAAGCTGGTCAAATCAACTTTTAAGCTATTTTAAACTTTTTTCAGTATTTGTCTAAGTTAAAATGTACTTCTATAAGTTTAAAACTGCTTAAAACAAGCCAAAAGCAATAAGTTGGACAACCCCAACTTATTGGTTTTTCGCTTAAAAATTATTTCTGTTGAAAAAACACTTTTTAAAGCTAATCCAAACGGGTGCTTGCATTAAGGTAGATTGTCTATATCACACCCTTAGAGATGCAGCATTTTCACGAACCTTACGTGAATGCAGGATACTTTGTGCACCAAACTGTATTTTTTATTAATCAATTGAATCTCAATCTCAATATATATTGATCATATACCAAATAATGTAATTAAATAATTTGCTTAATGAACAAGGCTTAGTGTTAAGAGATAACCTTGGATAAGGGGCATCAAGAATTTGTTTTTGGCCATATTTTCTCCAAACATGACCATCATCCACCAAAGTTGAGGTTTCTTTTATGCTTTTCGCAAAAATTTTCCTGTTGAAATATTTGCCAATCATTTGTTAGCGACTCACTCAACAATATACTCAGCGTTATTCCACAAATAGAATCCCGGGTAGCTGAGGTGTACGTAAACCTTACCTTTTCTTGTTGCATCCTCTTCGATCTATTGATGATGATTTCTTGCAACTATCCGTTGAGTCTTCCGGCAACGTCCAACCGTCTTTCCGACAAGGAAAATCGGCTACCATCGGAATCGGAGAATCTTCTTTGGAGTTGCTAGAGTTTAGTATTGACAAAATCTTGCAAAATGAACTCATAATTTGCCCTACCAGTTTCTCAGCCGAAATATTCAGGTCTCCATTTCCTAGAGGGTGTTTTATCACCTCTCTTAGCTTGTGTGTCAATTCTTGGCCGCAATTCAACTCTTTGATTAACATTTTCAGATCAGCCAATGAGTTTTCTTGCCATTGGGAGCCCATTTATATTTATATGATGTGTGATATTAATTCTATCAACTATAGCAAGAAATCAAGGACTAAAATGAGGGCCTATTTATATGTGAAAGAAAATGGTGAGAGGTTGATTTAAGAATCTTAATTTTAAGGATAAATTTGTCCTTAGATCCAAGAAATTTCAAACTCCAGGTGCATAAAAAACTCTTTTAATTAATACTTTTATTGATCAATAACCGGAGACAATAATGGGGCTATATTTTATGAATTCTCACTTAGTATTTTACTAAACTTAATAAAGGTAAGACATGTTCGTATTTGAGTTTTGATTATTGTTTTATTTTTTAATTAATTAGATTAAATTGCTTGGTTGGATTTAAAATGGTGAGATATTTTTAAATCAGGCCTTGCAAGGAACACTAAAAAAAATGTTACACTAAAAAATGACGTTTGTGATATGTTGTCACCCTAATATCGTCATCCATGTTATACCTGGCAAGAATTAAATTAAAATGTCAACTGCTGATTAACAATAGTTAATTGGTAGTAGGAGTAGTTGTTTAGTCATAATTATTGCAAGTTGTGTAACTGCATTTTCCTAATCCTACGGTTGCGCTCATTTTGAACGAGTCAAAATATGTTGTGTCAATAAATAGGGAGGTCAATGACTCGTCCAAGGAGGCAAGCGCACAGATAGCCATTCGCAGAGATGCTATTTAGATATTAGCTAGTACTTATTTTTGTCCTGAAATTTTAAACTAAAAATCTCAACTTTAGAACATTTTTTCTTGAAATTTGAACTGAAATACTAAAATTTAGGACGTACTGGCTAATTCCTAAATACAGCACTTTAGAGTGGCTACTTGATGTCATTTCTACCTTGTCCAAAAGTTGCTTGGGATGAAATAGGTTGAGTCAAGATGGGCTAAAATTTGGATCATAGCTCACTCCTACCAGCTCTTATCTATCTTTAATTAATGTGTGTTGTTGTATTATGAATTGTTTAATTAATCAAATAAGACTTTTTTTTTTCTTTTGTTATGGTCATATATAACATAACAAACAAAAACAAAATTATTTTAAAAATATTTTCGTAAAGTTACTCACGTATCAATTTAGGCTAAAAAATCACTTAACCTTAGATAGATTGAGATGAGCTGGATCAAAATAGGCGAAATTCAATAAATAGGCAAGTCGACCGGCCCATCTTAAATGGATTAAGAAGCGCTGGATCAAGATAGGCGGAATTCAACAAATGACTAGTCCACCGGCCTAACCCGCCAAACAAGCCAAAGTGCTGATGAGTGCATGTGTACAAATTAAGGTTGGAACAAAAAGAATCTTGAATGTTAGACTTTGAGTGATGCAAGAAGGGGTAGTTTAATTTGAACTGAGGGGCATGTTCACATGTACAGTTCGATGTTAGACTTTGAGTGATGTTTACTCCTAATCTCTTTAACTCGAGCAAGCTTATTGTTATTGATTGATTCCTCGTAAAACGTGATCAGGGATAATTCATTATTGATGAGGACAGGCAGACCGGTAAAATAACAATAATCAATCGACAAGGTCGGTTCTATCTCGAGAACAAGAGAGATAAAAAAATACCGCATTAAGATATATTAGATAGGGTACACAACATGTGACATATGAAATTTTGATTATAAGAATAATATACTTATCTTATGATAGTGATGATAATAATGATGGTGATTATGACGATGAGATTTTGATTTCATTATAAGGCGCTATGATAATTAAATTTTTTTTTTTTTGGCTAATAATAATTAAATATTTAGCACCTTCTATGTTCTTGTTCACACTATGTTTTTTAATCTCCATTTCCCTCGACGGGCAAGTTGACCAATATAAACAGTTTACTTCTTTCCTTCTTTTGTTATGCTCTTTTTTTTTTCCTTTAAATAATTTTGAGTTCGATTGACTGGTCCAAAAATTACGTGGAAGCAAGGAAGAAAAATATAGGTAGAGGTGTTTCTAGTTTGATTTGGGTTGAATTTTTTTTTTTAAAAAGAAACTAATTAGGTAGGTTATTCAAATATTAGAATCGGACTAAAACAATTAGCTGGGTTTTTTATATGTTCGGTTTATGTAAGTTTTAGTCGGGTTTTCGTCATTTTTTTTATATAAGACATTTGTCAAGCACATATTCCACCGACTATATTGTAAAACAATATTATCAAACCAATTATTCTTTAGAATATTATCATTTGCTAAGATATATATAGAATTAAATATAGTAATAAGTAATTTAAGGACCCAATTAAAGACAATTTATGTTAACCATGAAATAAATTCTTGGACTTAGCAAAATAAAGCTATCATCAAACTATAATGTAAAAGTAAAAAATTAACTCGATTATTATAATGGCAAAAAACTTGATTACCAAGTAACATTACAAATGAATAAATCTCTACCATAAAATTTTATAAACTTATATATATGTGTGTGATAAGTTTTAAATAAATATTTTTATATTCGGTTTGTTTTGATTTTTTTCAGTCATTTTTTGCCTAAAATCAAAATTAAACTAAATTTGATCGATTTTAAAATTCAAAACTAAAACAAAATTAAATCAAATTATTATCGATTTTTTGTGTCGGTTTGATTCTATTTTTTGTATGGTTCGGGTTGTCGATTTTTCGTGAACACCCCTAAATATAGGAGTTAAAACATTTTCCATGTCAAATTAAGCATGTAACACCTTATTACAAGTTCAATCTCAACTAAATTAAAAATTTTACACCAGTTACACAAATCCTATACTGCTATACGTAAGAAAATTTTGAGGAAAAATATATAGTTCAAAAATCAAAAGAAAAATCCTCAAAATCAACAGAACGCACCATCATATTCATCTCCATCTCAAAACAACAAGTATTAGTAGTAATATGACATGAAATTCCGATCATCTTTAACGTCGCCGGAAGTTTCAAAAGCTGCCGGAATCCGATGATCATCGGAGGAAATAATATAATCGGAGCTAGGCATCCTTGACAAAATTTATAAGTGCATCTATAATAATTCCTGCATATTAATATTGTATATAAATTACTTATTCAACAATTAACATCATTCGAAGGGGAACATGGAGTAACGGTAAAATTGTCTCTGTATGATCTATACGTCACGGTACGAGCCGTGGAACCAATAATTAATGCTTGCATTAGGGTAGATTGTCCTTGGAGCAACGATAAAGTTGTCTCTATGTGACCTATAAGTCACGGGTTAAAGTCGCGGAGCAGTCACTAATGCTTGCATTGGAATAGATTGTCTACGTCACACCCCTTTGGTGTGGCCTTTCCCGGGAAGATATTTTATGCACCAGACTACCCTTTTTTAACAATTAACATCAATCTTTTACGCTTTTCACTGAAACTTTCCTGTTCAGAAATTTGCCAATAATTTATTAGCGACACTTATCATCAAAATTTTATAAAACTGTACCAACAATTAATTAATAATCTCTATGAAACCAACCATTATAGACAATTAAATTCCAAAATATAAAACTATGGTAAAAAACGGGAGCTTTGGCCCATCACTAGGTAAAAATTACGCGGGGCACCCTATTTGGTCGCCCCCATTTAACCTATACCCGTTTTTTTTTAAACTTTTAATTTATACCCACTTTTTAAATAACTTCAGCTCCCCTTTCCCTCGCTGAGCTGAAGTTCACCAGTTAAGCTGAAGTTCCCAAGTTATAATGACAACAACTTCAGCATACGGGGCTGAAGTTCCTCAATTACAAAGACAAAAGAGCTGAAGTTTTGTCTTTGTAAATTGGGGAACTTCAGTGTATGCTGAAGTTGTTGTCATTATAACTTGGGAACTTCAGCCCGTATGTTGAAGTTCCACATTTACAAAAGACAAAACTTCAGCTCTAGAGCTGAAGTTTCCCTGTGTAACTGGGGGAACTTCAGCCCGTATGCTGAAGTTTTTGTCTTTATAACTGGGGAACTTCAGCCCACGACAAAAACTTCCCCAGTGTAACTGAGGGAACTTCAGCCCTGTATGCTGAAGTTTTTGTCTTTATAACTGGGGATGAAGTTCCCCATTTACAAAGACAAAAACTTCAGCTATAGAGCTGGAGTTCCCATTCACTAGAGCTGAAGTTCGCAAACTACTTCAGGCCCGTCTACTAGAATGCTAAAGTTTTGCGTGATTGTTTTTGCTACTTCAGCCCCGCATGCTGAAGTTATGCGCAAAAGCGGGTACCGATGTAATTTTTTTTACAAAGCGGGTATAAGTTAAAGCGTGGCACAAAAAGTGGGTACGGATGCAAAAGCCCCCATCATTAGTTGTGATACCATTTTTATTTTATGGGGCAACCCGGTGCACGAAATATCTTGTATTTACGTAAGTCTGGAAAATGACCGCATCTTTCGCGGGTGTAATGTAAGCAACTTATCCCGATGGCAGTAGCGAAGCCAAGAATTTCTCCAAGGAGTTCAATTTGAAAGAAGTGAAAAAAGTTTACCGACAAAGGGTGTTCAATATATGTTATATACCTCTAAAACCTAATATTTTACTTATATACACAGTGTAATTTTTTAATGAAAGATAGTCAATTGACCACCCTTAAGACAATGTGGCTTCGGCCCTTCCTGATGGAAGTATCAGTGGCCTGATTCCACGGCTCGAACTTATGACTCATAGGACAAATAGAGACAAATTTACCATTACTCCGAAGTCAAATTAAGAATATTTCAACTACAACATAATGCATCTATAGACGAAATACATTGTAGCTAAATGTGAAAATTTCCGTGGCTAAAAACCTTAGCCACAATATTTATTTTCCGTAGCTAAAAGGTAGCTACAAACTTTACATGATCCGTGGCTAAGAACTAATACTAATTGCCATGAATGTTATTTATATTGTAGCTGTGATGGTAAAAATTTCTTGTCATAAATAATATACTGGTAGCAAGTAATTTTATTGTTTTTAATAAATGATATACATTAGTAAAAAATATATAATTAAAGGTTCAATAATATAATTCAAAATAAATTAGAATACTAAAATGTTGTATATTTGAGAAGTTTTTCCAGCATCTCAACAAATTCATTGGATAGCATCTAGAACTATTTACAAGTTATGGATTTATCCTAATTGTTGCATTGAAGAATTAGAAATAAAGGAATGGTAATATCATAACAACCAACTTGTGAAAATAATGCATGTTTAGTTTACCCGTCGATATTAAGATCCCCAATCTGCAAATGAAGAATAAAACATATACAAGAAACTATAGGAAAAAAAACCTTCTTCTGGCTTAATACTACACAAATCAAGATTCAACTACTAATTTCCGTTTCATACAACAAACTAATTTAGGGTGGCTGATATACTCGCAAATTTTGGATGCAACATGGACAGCTCCAAGACTTCCTTACTTACACAACGCCGCCATCTGCAATACTAACCGGTTTGGAAGAAAATAGATTAGGCCGGCTTTTTGTTAGACACATCGTACCTACTACTGTCAATGTTAGGACGCATCTTTTTGTACAACTCATCCAAGGGAATTAGCTAGCTCTAGCTCCACCCATCTTATTATTTGTAACCTTTCATATACTTTTGCACACAAATGAGTACCCACACCATATTATGTAGAAAGACTAAAAACAAAACTAATGTAGTAATAAAATTTTGCGCTATTGTGCATATAATGTTTTGAGTTTAAATTGTAATAAAAATTTCATTTAAAGTATATATAGAATAATTATTTTAGAATTAGTTACAATACTTATACATTTATAAGGGATCGTTTGGTTTGAAGACAAGTTATAATTGGATCAGTTATGCGCTGATTGATTATCCTAGTATTATTTCTTATTGATTGTTTGGTATATTGTATTAATTTTGGGATTGTCAATTTTATTGTTTATCCTGAGATAACTCATCTTGGGATTACTATTCTACCATCTGGCGGTATAAGTTATCCGGACATTTTTAATCTTGGGAAAACATATCCCTGCATTAGTAACCAAAAAAAGAATATGGCGGTACTAAATTTTTGATGATCCATCATATCAAACGACCCTGACATTTGTTGCCTTTTATAGAGATTGATTGTTATAGATGCATATAACATTTAACATCTAAATTTTATTTTATTTTTATTAAAAAATACACAAAAATCATTTTTTTTAAATTTATTTGTGTCATAAAAGATAATAAAATAATTTGTTTTTGAAATTTCAAATGATGTTCAAATTTCATTAATTAAAAATTTAAAAAGCTAACATTATATCAATAAGGTGGAATGTGTGAACAAATATTAGAACATAAAAAGTTTCTACTTTTATATTTTTCAAAGTTATTTCCTGTCACGACCCGATTTCGGAGTCGTGATGGCGTCTGTCGTGGAACAAGGCAAGCCGCCCTTTTCATCTAAGCTAAATTCAATTTCCAGTAAAAATACAATTTTAAACGAATTTATTGATAATACTAAGAATCTGAAGTTTAAGAAAAAGAATATTTGAAACCAAAATTTAAAATCTCCAACCCGCGGATCCGGTGTCACTCAGTCATGAGCTGCTATAACATAAAGTAATGAAAAGGAGAAATGGACAATATAGTCTCAAAATAAAGAACAACAGGTAGAATAAGAAAGAGAAGAAGAGGTCACGATCGTCAGCTGCTACCTCGACAACTCCAATGAAACTCTGACCGCTGCTCAGTATCCACTACCAGATCCCGGTGTACCTGGGTCTGCACACAAGGTGCAGGGGTTAACGTGAGTACACTAACTCAGAAGTAACAAACCCAAACTATGGGCTGAGAGGTAGTGACGAACTAAACCTCAATAATTAATCATCAGCATACAAAATTTAGGCATGTTCACAGTTTATCAGAAAGAAACAACAGAATGTGCTAGATATACCTCAATATGCTCTACAGTCCAGCCCCACAGAGAAGATCTATCTTTGGAATACAACAATCGGAAAATATCCATGTCGAGGGAAAATTCATCCCTCACATAACATCAGCTTTGGACAAGATCCATGTCCAGGGAAAATCCATCCCTCACATAACATCAGCTTCGGACAAGATCCATGTCCAGGGAAGATCCATCCCTTATCATCAATGCGCTCACTAGGGGTATAAAGACTCCGGAGGGGCTTTAGTGGCCCAAGCGCCATATCAAGCCAACGAAGACATGATTTAGTATCGTTGCGGTGTGCAGTCCGATCTCATAAATGTCACAATAACAGGCTCTCGGCCTCACTCAATCATTACTCTCCAGTCTCACTCACATGGATCACAGATGCCTCCATCAGCCCGAGACAATGATAAGTATGCATATAACTAACAATACTGAGACTGAGGTATGAAGTGATATTCTATAACAGGACTGAGTATATGAAATCAAATAATCACAAAATGAGACAGTAATATACGACCACTCGGGTCTCAGCATTTTCGGCGTGAAGCCTAGCATTTATTCTTAACATGATTTCTAACATGTTCACAATTTCCACATTAATAGAAGCACAGATATCATCAGGGAATAAGCATTAAGCGGTGCCATGAGATAAGCCAGGCCACAATTACTCGGTGCATGCTCGCACGCCCGTCACTTGGCATGTGTGTCATCTCGATTATAGTCATAAATCATTTAGCTCGGGGTTTCGAACCCTCAGAACCAAGTTTTAAAATGTTACTTACCTTAAAACCGGCTAAAATACTACTCCATAGTGCCTTTGCCTCTAGATTTGGCCTCCAAGTGCTCCAAATCTACCAAAAATCAGATTTATACCAT
The DNA here is from genome assembly GCA_005239525.1 of Nicotiana knightiana. NCBI lineage: Eukaryota > Viridiplantae > Streptophyta > Magnoliopsida > Solanales > Solanaceae > Nicotiana > Nicotiana knightiana. The sequence continues at coordinate 25,781 of ML398102.1, forward strand.
TATAATATGCCAAGGAACGAAACCCAATCGAAGTTTATCATAATTACTCAAAAATCCCGAAGTTGGCCAAACCTGACCCCCGGGCCCACATCTCGGAATCCGATAAAATTTACAAAATCGGAATCCTTATCCTCCCACGAGTCTACCCATATTAAATTTACCAAAATCCGGCCTCAAAATACCCATTCAAATCATCAAAAGTATTTCTCAAATTTTTCTCCCATTTTTTCCCAATTTCCACTTTGATTCCTCAAATTACATGATAAAAATCAAGACTAATTCATGAAATTAGGCCAAAAGTGATTGAAGAACACTTACCAAAAGAATCCCACTGAAAATCTCTTCAAAATCCTCCTTCTCCCGAGCTCTCAAATGGTGTTTTGAGTTATGGCCTAAAACCCTCATTTTGAACTTTTAAACTTTCTGCCCAGGTCATTTTTCTTCACCGCGATCGCGGACTTCCAATTGTGATCGCGGAGAGTAACCAACACACCCCCAGAATTCCTTATACGCGAACACATGATCCTGCTCGCGATCGCGGATCTCAACCAACTCAACCTACGCGATTGTGGTTGGCTTCACGCGACCGCGTAGAGATACGCTCAACACATGACGCCTAGCTTCTTCTACGAACGCGAAGTCACCCACGCGATCGCAGTGACTAAGCTGCCCAAACTCTGTGATCGCGAACACCCTTATGTGATCGCAGAGAGTAAAATCCTGCCTGCCTCAAATTGTGCTACGCGATCGCAGAGAAGAAATACTTGCTGCATAAAAACCAGAAAACCAGCAACTTCTAAGGCCCAAAAATGCCCGATTGAGCATCCAAAACACACCCGAGGCCCTTGGGACCTCAACCACACGTACCCAACACTTCTCATAACCTCATTCAAACTTAGTCGAGCCTTCTAAACACCAAAAACAATGCAAAAACACTAAAATCACCCCAAATTCAAGCCTATAAACTTTGAAACTTCTAAATTTCACAAGGGTGCCGAAACCATCCAAAACACCTCCGATTGATATGAAAATTTGCACACACATCCAGAATGACGCTACGAACATGCTCCAACTTCTGGAATTCCATTCCGACCCTGATAGCCTATTTTCCATTGCATACCGAAAATTGCCAAAAACTAACTTTCGCCAATTCAAGCCTAATTCTACATCGGACCTCAAAACTATATTCCGAACACATTTCTAAGTTCCAAATCACCTAACGAAGCTATCCGAGCCATAAATCCATATTCCGAGGTCGTTTACCCAATAGTCAACTTCTGGTTGACTTTTCTAACTATAAGGCCAACTTAAGAGACTAAGTGTCTCATTTCTCTCCAAAAATCGCTCCAAACCTGAGCCAATCAATCTAACACAGCTAATGAAGCTGAACCGCATATAATGAAGCAGAAGCGGGGGAAACGGGGCTAAACTCTCGGCACGATCGGCCGGATTGTTACATTTCCCTAGTTAATAAAGCTTTTTTATGTTTCCAATATTTCCACTAAATTTACAAAATTTATTGAAGGTATGTCTCCAAAAAACATATATATATATATATATATATATATATATATATATATATATATATATATATATAAAATAAACATATAGAATAATAATTGTAGAGATATTTAGCCAATCATGTTATAGGAAAATAGTTTTACATGAGTGTACTATTATAATGACGGATGTTACATGAGTGTACTAAAAGATGATAGTTATAAAAAGATCAGATTGTAGAACAAATGATCTGTTTAAAGAGTATTGTTTATATTTTAATTATATATTTGATTAATAAATTCTTTAATTGATAGTTGTTTAAATTCTATATAATTTTTTATTCAGATATAATTGTAAACATTTTCATCATTTTTTAGTTACTATTGTAACTTACAAGTTATATTTATTTAATAAAATTATGATTAATTTTCTATTGACTTAGATATCAAAATATTTTAGCAAGAAAAAAAAGATATCAAAAATTTTAAATTCATAATACTTATGTAATTAAATATATGAAAATTGTATAAAAATGTAACAACTACTCCACATTTTTTATATATCTTGAAGCAAAAATATTCATTAGCTACGAGATGTTATTTCAATAGTTTAATGTGGCTAAAAGTTTACTATTTTTATGGTTAGTTTAAACTCGTGGAAAAAAATTTATAATTAGCTACGGAATTTTATCATAGCACTAAAATTGTAAATATATCGTTTCTCATGAAAAAAATTATATCTACTTAGCTAACAATTGCCATAATTTTTAAAACTTGAAGAAAATTAATTTAAGACAATATAAAATTGATTGGTTGGATAAAACTAATTGCATTCTCTAGCCAAGTATATAAAATATGTGTATTATATGTATATGATACACATATATACAAAAGAGATAATTTATCAATTATTATGAGCGGCTAAAAATATACTTTTCTCATTAATATTTATTTATATACAACATTTAATTTCAAATAAAGTTATTATGGCAACAAGGTTACTTGCGCTACGATAAACTTCAATCATAGCAAAAACATATGATTAGCTACAATATTTTATCATAGTAATAAAAGCGTGGCTATATCATTTGGTCATGACAACAAACTGCAGCTATTGCCATATTTTTTTTGATAACTTGAAGCAAAAATATTTATTTAGCTATAATATTAATTTAAATAATTTATTGTGGTTAGAAGGTTACTTTTGCTATAGTAAGTTTCAGCTCGTGGCAAAAACATATGTTTAGCTATGAAATTTTACATAGCAATAAATTTGTGGCTATATCATTTCGTCATGATAACTTAGTGTAGTTGTTAAGCCAGCTATTGCCACGATCTTTTATAACTGAATAAAAAAAATTATTTAGCTATAATGTTTTGCTTTGAATAATTTATTGTGGCTAAAAGATTACTATTGCTACAGAACTTTTAACGTGTGGCAAAAAACTTATGATTAGCTACAAATATTTATTGTAGCAATAAACTTGTATCTATTTAGCCAATTATTGCCACGATAGTTAGCAATCATAGCAAAAATAAGGAATTAGCTTTGCTAATTTAATTTTCGTAGCTATGAAATTTTATGATTTTAAAAATAGCTATGCAAAATTTTATTTTCGTGGCTATTGTTAGGTATTAGCCACAATTTTTTGAATCTGTAGTTGAGATTTCATAGCTATAAATATATTATATTGTAGTTAAGGATAAATTCGTCCTCACATGCATCAGTAGAATGTGGGGTAGTCACTATTTAAGGTGGTGTTTATTTTTTATCCAGCAATTCTAATGTTGAGTAAAAATAGTCACTACTCTATTAAAATTAATATGAGAAGACATTTTTACCCTTTCTTCCATTGCTTTTCTTTCCAAACCTCATACATACTTAGGTTGTAATTGACGCAGCCTGAAGCGTCCCCATTATGTCAAAATAGTTTGGGAGAAATAAGCTCTAAAATTATTATTTTAATTTTCTAGTAGCTACTATTCTTTCGTTGTATCATCAACAACATCAACTAATATAAATAATATGACACAAACAAAGGCTCTAAACTTGGAGAAAAATGTTAAAATGGGTTCCAAATTAAAAAGTCGGGTGCTTGGGTTAATGTAACAGAAAGATGTTATTGGGTTACACAAAATGCATAGTAGATGTCACACCCCTTTTCTTACCCCTCCCCCCAAAAAAAAGATATGTGTGTATGGAACTATGGATGAGGGTTAAAAGAGTTTTTCCAATTATAGTGACAAATTTAAGTAGGGATTATTCTATGTACAGAGTCGCCACTTGGAATTTATTTTCTCGGTGTTCCAAGTCACTTTTTATTTGAATCCCTAATCAAAGGAAAGTTTGATTCTATTATTATTGGTCTGCGAAAGCAAAGTTCGGGTAAGGAATTCTCTTGATCGGGGAGAAGATGTAAGGTATTCCCCGAGTCTCGTGGTTCTAGCACGGCGCTTTATTGACTACATTTGGCTTTAAATTAATTTTAAATAAACTGTGTTTCATTTGGGCTTTCATGTTTTGCCTATTTCCGTTTTTATTGTTGATGACTTCATTAATCTCAAACTAGGACGAGTATTCCCGACCCTAGCTTACACTAACCAAGACGAGTATCCCCGACCTTAACTCGTGTGTCGCACCTAAGAGCCTACTCGAAGTTAATTAAGTTCAACTTTTGTTTATTTTGAAAGAAATGAAACAAGATATGCCCTCGAGACTTTGCCATTTTTTTTTTGCTTCTTTATTCCGAAGTAAGTATTCCCGACATCGGTTAAGACGAAAGTAATTATTTTTTATTTTAAAAAAAATATTTATAAATAAATGATCTTATTGAATTTATTTAACGGCTAAAAAAGTTGATCAATATTTGAAGAAACAATAATTTTTCGCTTTATGTTTGAAACTTGACTAGACTATTAGCATTGTTATCTTAAAAAAAGAATTTACTAACTTAAAAAAAGGAAACTACGTTATGGAATTAATCAAAGAAAAGTATTTTTTTTTTTTATATTTGCAGATTGATGGTTCGTTTTCTAACTTGAGAAAATTATTTACAAATTCAAAATGAGTGATGTATGGCTAATTGGAACAACTTTGCGATAATCATGATTACTAATTTAAAAGATGAGGTTAGTGCGGGAAAATTATTAACTTACATTGTTTAAAACTAAAAAAAAAATGGACTTGTGGAGTTATTAAAATGAGGCAGTAGCCCACCATTGGGCTTATGGAGTCAATAGGCTCATGTCCAACCCAAATTGCTCATCACATTGATGTCCACATTAAAATCATTTTTTTCATAAAAGAAACTCACATGCTAAATTATTATCTATGCTCTTTCATCTCCTTAATCAACTTAATTCTGAAGGACTAACATAATATTTCTACTCATTTACACCAACATGGCACTAATCAGACTACAAACTCATTAGTAACGTAAACACCTTTAAGTATTTGAATCCACTTTCATAATTACAAATCACAACTAATTATACAAACTACAAAAAAAAAAAAAGAAGAAAAATGGTAATACTCTAATGCTAAATAGAAGAACCATATTATAACATTATGTTGACTGTAATTTAAAGCAACAGAACATTTGAAGCTAGAAGTCTTTCCTAATTAATTATACATGAACCTTAAAAGTAACTCACATAAAAGATCCAAAACTAAACAAATATGGTTAAAAATGAGGTCTTTATCTTTTCCTTAAACTAAGTAAACTTAACAAAATGCAATTTCAATCATATATATAAAGAAGAAAATAATAATTGAACTAATTTCTAACATATTTACATAATGATAACAGTAATATAACATTCATCTTGAAACAAAATCAAATCTAACATGTTCCATCAACCAAACCGGGATCAAATCCTTCTTATTATCATCAAGAATCTACAATATAAGAATTTGAAAGTTACCTGGTTTGCAAAATGATAAAATACAGTAATGCAGCAACAAAAATTCAGCAGCAAATACAGTGGAAACAGCAGCAACTCAAGTGTTAAGACAACTCAGAAAACTCAACAAAGATGCTTGAAAATAGTAGCTATCAACTTCACACACTGCCTAATGGATATTTCTATTTTTGTGAGAGTTTTTGCACTCAAATAGTACTCACCAAAATCTGAAATTTCAGCTTGCTATATATATATATTAAGCTGCTGATTTTACTCTCAAAGTTTGTGTTTTTAGTGTGTAAAAAGTTCAGCAATTGTGTGGTAGATTGTGTGTTTTTTTAGAGTGTAAGAGAGTGATCATAGTGTGGAAAGACCTCTTATTTTTATATGAGAAAAAGGACTTCTGGGACAGATTTTGTTTGGCCAAAAATCTGTCCAAAATGATAGATTTTTTACCAAAAATCTATCCAAAATCAGATTTTTGTCCAATGAACAGTTTTTTCTCACCAAATGTGGATAGAATTTTGGAGTATTGTACTCCAAAACAGTCCTCAACAAGCAACCAAAAGGTCCTACACTCAAGTACCTTCTACTATCCTCACCAACCAATATCAAACTAAACTATTGCTTCAAATTAGAAAGTGCAAAATCAGATAACTAGACTTGAACCATTAAACTAATAAAGAAACTAATGACTACAACAAACAAAACACGTAGTTAAGGCCTTAAACTAATTAACTTAAACATAGACAAACTAGAAATAATAAACATAAAATTGGAACTTAACAACTAAGGAAACGTATAATACATGTTGATAATGAAACAACTATCGAGTTGACTGAAACACGAAATCAAAAACGAGACTAAACACGAAGTAACGATCACTAACAGATTTTGAACTAAAACAAAATACCAAAATCAATCGCAAAACCAGAATATCAGTGAACTCCGCCAATTGCAAATAGCTAAACGGATTTCAAAAGTGATCAACAAAACCGATTGACTAAACAAAACGTAATGGTAAAGTAAACGACTAACTAATACATGATTCGAAAGTATTAAGTAACGACTAATATTGATGATCGAAGCTAACACGAACTAACAATCACGGATTAACAAACAAATGAAAACAGAAAATTAAATGAAAACCTAAACTTAATGAGAAAAAAATAGAAATTACGGAAAAAAGGGGGGAAAATATTAGGGTGCGAGCTTATACCAAACTCCGGGACGTTCGACGTCGAATCGACAATGAGACGATGTCGAGAATGCCAAGTGGTGGTTGTCCGACCTTGAAACGGGTGTTTCTTTCTAGCAAACGCCGAAACCAGTGAATTCTAGCGTTTTGCTAGAGAGAAACATGCGTTTTTGGTCGGGAATAGTCTACAAACAAATGGCCAGCGACGTTCTTAGGCGATTGCGGCAGTGGCGAGGGTTGCCGGAATCTGGCCGGATTTTGGTCGGAGTTTTGGGGTGAAACCAACATAGGACGACATATCATGTGGATCTCTACACGCCTATGTAAGTATTTTATGAAGGAGAGGTCTAAAACTCGATGAATCTACAAAATAAAGTGAGCTAGGGTTTCGAAATTTGGTAGATTTGCGGAGATTGAGAGAGGTTATGGGGATTTGGGGTTTGGGTTCATGGAGAGGAGGTTGAGAGGAAGAGATGGTAAACTTTTGGGGTGGTTTGGACGACGGCCGCTGGTGGAGTTGGGTGGCGGCTAGGTCTTGAGGAAGAGAGGAGAGAGTTAGAAGAGAGAAGAAGAAGAAGAAGAAGAAGGAAAATAGGGCAAACTTTTGGGGAATTAGGGGTTTAAATACCTGAGTGGGAGATTAATCTTGAGCCGTTGGATCAAGTGGGAATGGATGGGTAAGATTGAGTCTTGGTTTCACTTAATGAAACGACGTAGTTTCAATTACACCGTTTTGAACCAAGGCTTGGCCAACCATCCATTGGACTGGGTCGGCCGAATTTGGGCTAAGTAATTGGGCCTAACTTGTGCATAACTCAACGAAAATGAGCATTAATCCAATCCCTTAAAAACCCTTAACAAATTAATTAATAATCTAATGCTAAAGTCTATAATCACACACAATAAACCTAGAAAAAAAAATTAATGTAGGAAAAATAGAAAGAGCAAAAATTAGATATCTACAGCAGAAGACATAAAAGAGTCATGGTTTTGATAGGTACTTTAAGAAACTCATGAATAAGCACTATGATTGTTCAAAGATTAACGTGCTAGTTTTGTTACTAATTAAAAGTTAAGGATAATAGGTCCTTAACTTTGAATTCCAAGTTCAAAAGTTAAGGACACTTGGTCCTTAACTTTGAGTTACAAATTAAAAAGTTAAGGACACTTGGTTCTGAACTTCAAGTTTCAAGTTCAAAAGTTAAGAACACTTGGTCCTTAACTTTGAGTTACAAGTTCAAAAGTTAAGGACACTTGGTCCTTAACTTTGAATTCTAAGTTCAAAAGTTAAGAACACTTGGTCCTGAGCTTATACAAGTTCAAAAGTTAAGGTCACTTGGTCCTGAACATAGACTAACAAGTTCAAAAGTTAAGGACATACAGTCCTTAACTTACAGTTACAAGATCAAAAGTTAAGGACAATAGGTCCTTAACTTTGACTTACAAGTTCAAAAGTTAAGGACGCTTGGTCCTGAAGTTTGAGTTCCAAGTTCAAAAGTTAAGGACATGTAGTCCTTAAGTTAAGTTCAAAAGTTAAGGACATGTAGTCCTGAAGTCTTGAAGTTATGTTCAAAAGTTAAGGACATGTAGTCCTGAAGCCCTGAACTTAGAGTTCCAAGTTCAGAAGTTAAGGACATGTAGTCCTGAAGTTAAGTTCAAAAGTTAAGAACATGAACATAAGGGTATTTTCGTCCGGGCAGTTAAAGTTTATTAAAGCAGTGGCTAAAGACTAAAGATATTTTAAACAGCGGCTTAAAAGTAAATACATGTGTTATTAGTGGCTAACCGTGCACTTCCCATGCATCAGGAAAATGAAAGCACGTACGCCAAAAAAATAAAAAAATAAAAAAATTGAGTAAATCTGACTTCCTACAATGAGTGTAGATTAAGAAAATGTAACAAACACATAGATTAATTAATTGATAATGGTTTAATCAAATCAAAAGTTGTGGGGTTGGGGATATCTTAATCCTTGGGAGTTTTTCTTTTTACCTTTTTTTTATTAAATCAGTAGAAGGATGGGGAAAGGTGAAGAGAATGTTACACTACTGATGAACTCCCAAGTGAGCTCCCCCTCCACCCCCACCTCTCCGCGCATATATCAGGTATAATCGATAGCCCGAACTGATAAAATATTATTGGATTATGAATATCGAATTATTTACCCAATAATTTGATAACAGTTTAATGTTATTTGATTACTGGGTTATCGATTCGGGTCTCAGTTTGCCTAATTTTATTAACGGTTTAACCGATAGCCCAATAAGTTTTTAAAAAATTATAATTTTACCCGCTAAATATATAAAGCTACCTTATGATTTCTTTCTCTCAATTCTCTTAGCAGGTACTCTTCATCTTCAGACCTTATTCTTTAGTGTAAGTTTTAAACTTGTCTGAATTTCCCATCTTAATTCTTCCGCTAAGATTTGTAGTTCTATACTTTAAAGAATTAATTGTTTAGATTTTTAATTTTTCTATTTGTTTCTTTTGTTGCACTATTGTTTAGTATTTACAGAATTAGGAATTTATTATTTTTCTGTTAGTTATGTTGCCCCGTAGTGAGAGATAGTTAATAAGATTAATTAGATTGTTGAATGTCTTATTCCTTACCCCTACTGACTTACTAACTTATAACTTTGAAACTTCATTCATTGAGATTTTCAAATGCAAAGAAAGTGTTCTTTTCTAAAGTTAAAATTTAATCCATCTTTTCTTATGAGCAAAAATTGTGTTCCTTTCTCTCAACAGTATGATCACGATTTTTAATAAAAACATGAAACTTTTGGATATTTTTATTCTTATCGGGCAAACCGATAAGGATTGATAATCAACAAACCGATACCTGATACCCGATATCTTATCGGTTTAGCATATTTATAAACCGATAACTGATATGCCGAACTGATAACATTCACAACCAAACCGAACAAGTCGATGTCCACCCCTAATTATAGTGATTAGAAAGAAAGAATCATAGTCGAATCAAAAAATAATATTTTTTTTAAAAAAAGAAGAAATTATTTGATAACTTCAAGAAATGATTAGCTACACAGTTTCTAATTGAAATGAAAAACTCTTATTAGAAATGATCTTACAAACATTTGCTTAAATGCTCACGTTAGAAGTGGATCTCACGTAGTTGTCTATCCTCCGTGTTCACACATGCAAACTAATTAATGCCAAATGCTGATTTCTCTGCGAGAATTTTGCGATAAAACACTTTATTATTCACACGCAGTGTTTAAATTACACTAAACTATTACTATGAATAAGCCATAAGTTAATGCAAAAATATGTTTTATTTACTTATGATTTAGTGATAACAGACTAGCAGTATATATAAATACAGGATACATATATATATATATATATATAAATGTAAACACAAAGTGCGGATAAGTTTACAGTTTAATGCTATTAGTAAGACTCTTTCTTCCTTAATCTTGGTTTCGAAGTCAAAAGTTTTTTCTACCTTCCTCATTATGACAGAGGATAGAGAGTATAATTACTCGGTTCAGACGAACCCATCGTTATGACATGAAGCTTTGATATATATGTCGAAAATCACTAAAATTCAACAAATATTAGATTCTAAACCTTAAATTTCGGGAAATTAAAGGATTAATGCTAAGAACATGAAGGTCACAACCCATCCAATTTAAATATTAAATCTGCCTCTAGTGACTATTACCATTTCTGAATAGAACCTGACATTGAGGTGCTGGAGAAGGACCTCAGTATTTACAAATAGTTGGAAAGACTGACGCATAGACAAAAGGAACAGCACCTTATCATTATGCAAGCACATCTAAATGAAAATAGAGCGGGCTAGCCAATTTTCAAACTGGTAATTAAAAAGTAACCAGCGTTTACAAAATCACTGAAAAATAGCCAAAATTTTGCTGCAACACAAAAAGTTCCAGCATAATATACTGGAGATTGGTGCACCTGTGTATAAACTTTCAGTATATTATGTTGAATTCCAATACACGAAAAGTTCTAGCATAATATACTAAAGATTAGAGCACATGTGTAGGAACTTCCAACATATTATGTTAGACCAGTATATTATGCTAGAATATTTTTCAAATTTTGAATAGTATTTTCGTTCAGATTTATCTTTACATGAAAAGTTACTAAATTTCGATTACATTTGAAATTGTGACTATTTTTCAATTACCACTTCTAAATCTAGCTATTTTTTAATTTCACTCCATATAATCTAAGAATTTGATATGCTTGCATAATGATCAAGAAGAACAAAATAGAGTCCAAATAAAGTCCCAAGTTAAATCCAAAAATGTACATAATTAGAGTATGCACAACAGAAAGTTCGGGGTGGTTGTTGGTTGGGGGGGTGGGGGGATGCACAGATTTTCAGATTAAATATGTTCATGAGTGATTTCTTTTTCCTTTAATTTGTTACAAGAGTAAGGATAAGAAACCTCAATCTTTACAGGTAAACTATGATACACTTTGTATTACTCTCCTTGTCATTTCTTTTCTGTTTCTTTATACCGGAATTACTGGAGTTAAGCTGAATATCCAACAAGCAGACTATCATTTTTCACTTCTTGGACACAGCCCAATGGTTATTAACAACAAATTACAAAAACCATTCCAAAACCTTCATTTGTCACCCCGGCCCCTCGACCAAATCCTCTTCTGCTTTTCTCCAACTGTCGACACACTTAGCTTTGAGTTAACCCTAGCTTCCCTTACTTTTTACATTGTCACTCCATTTCTTTCAGATTGTCACCAATTTCACCTGCTGACATTGAGTTGGGGTAGCTCATCTGAAGCATTTTTAAGATATCATAAGCATGGTCCACTCAGTATTACAAAATTCTGAAATAAAATATTCCATGGAGACGACCCTTTGCATAGCATGTGTAAGATATAATGTACGAAGCAACCAAAGAATTCTCAGAACTCCACGCAGGCTACAGCTATAGCTAAAAAGCGACACATACCAAAAATAGCACAAATGCATTGTACACCAAAATATTCTACAGCACATATCACAACCAACATGATGGATTTTTGTTTTTTTGACTGATAGGCATTGTTGCAATTGTTGCTGAAAATGGAACTTGCGCCTAACTTCGAAACCTAACTCATGAGATGAGGATTGTCCAAGACTACAAGGAGGCAGCCATCTCATTCTCTCAACCAATGTGGGATACTAAAGTTAACACCCCTCCCCCGGGCATGCTCAAAGCTAGACATCTAGAGCGTGGACAACAACAACATGGGGGAACAAACCAATATTTGGGATGGGTCCCGATTGATACTATGTTAAGAAAATGAAACTGGCACATAACTGAACTCCAAAAGAGAGCTACGAAATAAGAATTATCCAAGACTATACAAAGAGACAACAACCCATTCTCTCAATCAATAAGCACATTTAACACCCTCCACTGGCACAACATGGGGCTAACATGGGATAAACCAAGAATTGGAATGGGTCTGGGTCTTATACTATGTTTAAGAAAATGCAACTTGGACCTAACTCATCCCAAAAGTTAGCTTCATGAGGTGAGGATTGCCCAAGACCATATAACGACACAACAGTTCATTCCCTCAACCAATGTGGGACACTTAACAGTTGATGTCCCAGATTGCATGCTCTGTTCACTCTCCTCAGCCTCTCCCCCCCCCCCCCAAAAACACAAAAACACAAAAAAAAAACCTCTGAAACAAATTTTTAACCACCACAAAATTAAAGTTTGCACACANAAGCACCAACAGACAAAAGTAAAACCTCTGACACAAATTTTGCAGCCGCACAAAATTGAAGTTAGCACCAACTTCTTCAGCCCAATAGGTTTTCAACACTACTGACTCACTTCTCTGGTTTCATATAAGATATATTTTGAGAAACGGTAGCATGTTCATGCCAGGAATCAGAAAGATGGCATTTGTAATTTTTAGCATTACTTAGAAGATACTTTTGATACCTTGGGTCTATTATTCAGGGGGACGGGGAGATTGATGAACATGTCACACATCGTATTGAGGCGGGATGGATGAAATGGAGACTCGCTTCCGGTGTTTTATGTTACAAGAAGGTTTTTTGAAACTTAAGGATGGGTTCTACAGAGTGGTGGTCAGACCAACGTTATTGTATGGGGCAGAGTGTTAGCCAGTCAAGATCGCTCATGTCCAGAAGATGAAGATGAAGGTAGCGGAGATGAGGATGTTGAGATGGATGTGCGGGCTCACCAGGTTAGATAAGATCAGAAATGAGGTTACTCGCGACAAGGTGGGTGTGGCTCCTATTGAGGACAAGATGTGAGAAGCGCGGCTTAGGTGGTTTGGTCATGTGAGGAAGAGGAGCACAGACGCCCCGGTGAGGAGGTGTGAGAGGTTGACATTGGGGGCCTACGGAGAGGTAGAGTCAGGCCAAAGAAAAGGTGGGGAGAGGTGATTAGGCAAGACATGGCACAGCTTCAACTGACCGAGGACATGACCCTTGATAGAAAAGTATGGAGGTCGAGGATTAGGGTAGTAGAGTAGGTGGTCTAGAGTGTTCATAACAGTAGTATTGGCACACAGTCTCGCTTTCTGTGGGCCAAGGTTTTTATGACTAACCGTTGTTTTCTTTCATTGTGGACTACCTTATTACCTTGTTGTTTTTATTCTACTTTTATATGGCTTTTTTGTACTGTCCCTTCTTGTCTATATTTTCATTAATGTGGTGCTTATGCTTTCCTGAGCCGAGGGTCTATTGGAAACAACCTCTCTATCCTCACAAGGTAGAGGTAAGGTATGCGTACACAGTACCCTCCTCAGACCCCACGGTGTGGGATAAGACTAGGTATGTTGTTGTTGTTAGAAGATACTTTTGGTGAACATAAATTTAACACTATGAGAAAGGATGCTCAACTTCTTTCTAACTGTTATTTTCACTCTAAAATTATCTGCATTAACTAGATGACAGTTGAATATGGAAAGCTATACGAAACATTAGAGAAAAAAATCCTAATGAAGGTAGAGTTATCATTTACTTCCAACTCAAACAAAAGAGAAGCTATACGAAACAAAACGGGATCATAAGCACTATACAGAAAGATAAGACAAAAAAAAAATCTAGAAATGTCAGGAGAAAAATGACTTACATACCTACTTCTAATCCTGCACGCCATGGGAAGCCAAATACAAGGTAACTCAAGGAAGCTACACCAAAATGGGGTGATTGACAACATAAACAGGAGACACTAGCTTTTATCATGATCTGGCTTAGACATAAAATAGCTGTGGCTTTTCCTCAGGATCTCTGCTTCTCTAGCTATCTGGGTGTCTGATGGACAGAAAGTTTGATTTATAACCTTGACAATAAAGCGAGGAAGCAAAGCCAAAACTATAATAAGCAAAATTGAGAGCCAGTAAGTAGGTGATTTTGCCAATTGAAAGATTGTACTGCAAAAAGACAAAAAAGGCAAGTTAGTACCATGCCATAGGCCTCCATTACTTTAAAATGCTCAAGAGCCAATACTATAGGAATTCACATGGAAATACTAACTTATAATTGGGAAAGACAGGTATCGAGTCCAGCACCACCAAGCAGCCATACGTGATAACAATTGACCCCCATATTGCCATGTGAGTAAATATTAACCATCGCTGGACATCCATTGCCAAGTGCATGTTCACAAGGATCGCAACAGCAATTGTCCACAAGCTACCCATACTCCATATGTCAATATCGCTCTGATCATAGATGAATAATGGGACATAAAAGAGAACAAGACTCTGCCACACTGTATCAACCATTGTGATCCAGAAGAGTTTCATGTTGTAACTCTCGTGTCTATAGCCAGCAGCATAGAGTTTTGGATACTTCAGTAGTGTCTTATGACTTAAGTCCTTGTCCAGAATACCAACAACTAAAGTAGGTATGGAAGTATAGATGAGAGAATAAAATACACTACTCCAATCTGTCAACGCAGATGTTGTAGAAAAGGCGGAGTACAATATGTACCTAAAAATACCAAATATAGGAATAAGGTCAGATGACAAACTCATGATAATTTTACTATTGTATCACCAACGTGAGAATTTGACAACAATTCAAAGAAGAGGTGACTCTAATGCATGAAAACATTATGGATTTGATAAATCAAACTCAGGTTTTCAGCATGTATGAAAAAAATCTTAAGAATGCATCCTGGGCCTAGCAAGAAACTGTCAGAAAGCACAACTTATAAAGGGAAGAACTCATTCTCTCCATCGCAGTTCGCGGAGTTCCTTTTCGTAGTACTAAAATTTATTCATGATACCAAAGTTACAGAGATGGGTAGGTAAATTTCTCTAACTTGATTTTCAGTCTTACTAAACATAAGGGGATGGATAATTCTTCACCTAAAGAAGAAAAACTAGTAAGTCTTCCCTCCCTATACTTTAACCAAGTATAGTTTAAGAGTATCGGTTTCATTTCTATTGAAATGTTCTTGAGAAGCGTGACAACAAAGAAGCAGATAATTCAATATGCTTTCCACTCTCCTTACACAAGAACTGCAAACTCAGCTAAAATTCCCTTCCCTTTCTTAGGTCAAGAGACACTACTGTCAGAGAAAAGCCTCTTTTCTTGGATTGATGCCGCATCGTACGGTGATTCAGGCCAGCCCTTCTAAACATCAAGCTATAGAATGAAAATCCGCCAGCATCAACTCTATAACCGCTTTCCACAGTGATACTTTGAACATCAATAATCTTCTTATTCCTGGTTCTCTAATTTACAAGGACTGTTTATCTTCTTTCAATCTACTAAATGACACTCTCTCCCCCTTGCTTCGCATAAGAAACACTCATCATTTCCTATAAAAGAACAAGGTCCCCTACATGCAAAATAGGGACATGTAATAGTATGCATGTATAGTATAATGTAGGCGTAAGTTATGTAATCCCCCCCCCCCCCCCCCCCAAAACCCAAAAGATGTTGCCTCTTCTATCAACTCAACATTTATCCGAACGTGTCGATTACCAGCTGCTGCAGATCTTTACCTTTAAGTTTTTTTCCTGAGCAGCCCCAAGTACGTTATCAGTAATGTTGTCACCAACATCCATAAAACCGTGCCAGAATAATTTTTACCTTCACCACTGGTACCATCAATAATTTCCGTATGTTCTGATATGTACTCCACAGCATCCATACCCCACTAGTTTCCTTTCATTCTTTGGATTTCAGCATTTTAATTGTCTGCTCAAATGTCCGTTAAAGTTGACCACTATTAGTAGAACAACTTGGCTTTAGCTTATCAACGCATTGTCAATGTGTCCCGAATCCTTTCAAGGTAAATATGGATTCCATAGAGGATACCAAGACTAGCTAAGATCTCGATGAAAGCACCATGACCAACCTCAACCCCAAAAGGAAATCCAAGCTACAATAAAGAGCATCGCATCATTGATAACTTTTCAGTGACGAATGAGGCAGCAATCGACAGTAAACACAAATATTAACTACCATTATCAACCAGCAGCCCTCAAAATCCTTATTAAACAAGACACAACATTCAGCCATGACCCATTAAATAGCATAAGCAGACAAGCAGCAATTGATCCAACGTATAACGTCCTTAAGCACTTACTTGATCAAAAGAAAAAGTACTCCCTCCGTTTCAATTTATATGACGTACTTTGACTTGGCAGGGAGTTTTTAAATTAAAAAAAAAAAAAAGAAGAAAAAGACGACTTTTGAAACTTGTGGTCTTTAAAGCTTAAAAGGTAAAAACTTTGTGGGGTCGTAACATTTGTGTGCCTATAAAAGCTTCTCATTAAAGGTAAATGAAAAATTTAAAATTAAATTGTTTCCAAATATAGAAATGTGTCATTCTTTCTTTGAAGAGACTAATAAGGAAAGTGTATCACATAAATTGGAACGGAGGGAGCAACAATATCTCTGCCACCAAAAGTCAAGCTTACAACCACCCCCTCTCAAAATTCCCCATTATATTGGAAGCTAAAACACACATGTATAGCAGCAGCATCTTCCAAACCCATCAGACTTCAGAATCTATACATCCTCATATTATTGAAAACAGTCCATCATCCCTCTTCTCAAACACACCAATGGTCTAACCTAGGGACGCTACTTTTTGATTGGTAAATGTAATTTATTGATATTCAGCAAGTAGTATTTACAAGAGGAAGCTACATCACAAATTATGTTATGAACTTAAAATGTCAACCATGGCTTCTGTATCATTTGCAATTGCCATGTTACACCAAAAAAGCAGTAAAGCCAAACATATATGTTTAATGCTAATTACACGCTACTGGCTTATAGCAGACCTAATGTGAGTCTTTTGACATCTCAAATGTTCAAGAGACAAAGCTTATAAAAGTTCATTGACAGAGAAAATATACAAGGGGTATAAAATAAAAAAGTAATTTAGATCAGGCACGAGCTTGGACAAAAAAGAAAAGAAAATATCAGGCATGAGCCCTTTTCAAGCATGATATACACATTCAACTTGTTTAACAGTTATTAATGTTTTCTGAAGGTTCTCCACTTTTTGGAACAATGCTTGTATATGGAAGTTTTCCCACATTAATAAAACTATGTATCCTATCAAAATATGAGCCATTTTAATGTATATTTTCCTTTTCTCTTCAGAGGGATGGAAATGCATTTTTTTCCCAAATATCATACAAAAGAATGCAGATCCGAAGGGAGAAAAAAAAAGGTATACCAGAAAAGCATGAAAACAAAAACAGCATTTCTGTAGAAGTTGTAGAGAACCAAATAACCAACGCGCTGGTAATTCCAATGTCCGTGCACAAGGAGCAATCTTTTTAGAAACCGAAACTGTCCCATAGCAAAATCCGATGCCATCACTGCTTGCCGCCCTTCTTGACCACATATTCCAACACCAACATCAGCCATTTGGATCATTGAAACATCATTAGCCCCTGAGGAAGTTTTTAAAATTAGGTGCAAACAAAATCCAGAAAATTATCCCATGAAATGCATCTTGCAAAACAGCGATATAACACATATGAATAAACCTTAAAACCCCCACGGGGTAGGGGTGAGGTTTGCGTACACACTACCCTCCCCGACCCCACTAGTGTGATTTTACTAGGTTGTTGTTATCGTTGTTGTTGAATAAACCTTAAAACATGAGTCCTTAAAAAATAACAGCAAAACCTTATATGTACAAATCATAGAATTGTGTTCCTCCAACAAGCAACAAAAATTGACATAAGATTTCCCTTGTGGCGACAAGGCATTAGATATAGAGAACTCACCATCACCTATGGCTAGCGTCATATCATCTGTGCGGCTCTTTATTAGGTCAACTATTCCAGCCTTCTGCAAGGGTGCAACACGACAGCAAATCACAACCCTACATGAGGTCGCAAGGTCGAATAGCTGCGGAAGCATGGTAACACATTAGGACTCAAGCTACACAGTAAAAGAGAGGCAATATATACCCGCAAAAGTGCATATTACCACAACAAAGCCTTAGAAGGAAGATATGCTCCATACCTCAGACTCGAGATCTTTCTCTAATATGTATACAAGACTATTCCCATCAATTATGAGTGCCAAAGATTCACCAGAAACACCCTCCTCTCCTGCATGCTGCTCTGGTAAATTAGATGACTTCATACTAACAGGAACTTCATGATAACCATTTTCTGCATCTCTCTGACATGTTAAGATTTGATTACAACCACTTGCAGGCTTTACTCCAAATTTGGTCTTAGCATCAAACAATAGTCTCTTGCATTCGTTTTCTGAAGTGCCATTAATGATGATCCGCTGCATGTCTGAGGTCAAAAGTTTGCAAGACATACCAATTGAAATTGCTGTTTCTTGCTTATCTCCAGTAAGAACCCAAACCTTTATTCCTGCTTGGCGCAGAGACTCGATTGCTTCTGGTACTCCTTCTTGTAGTTTGTCCTCAATTGCGCTGGCCCCTAGTAAAGTTAAGTTGCACTCAATAAGAGCTGCTGTTTGGCGCAATTTTGCTGATCTATCAGTCAAAGATGTGCTAGCATCTTCATACATGCACTGCCACTCTTCCAGTTCTTCTCCCGTTAGATCCCTTGCAGCAACAACCAGGGTCCGCAAACCTTCACATGAGTACTCATTCAAATGGTTAAGAGTGGCATTCTGTATGTCAGCATGGCTTTTGTGGTCTTTCCTTAAAATGCTAAACATCGAAGTATCAGCCCCTTTGACCAAAACTTTGACAGCATTGTTCGGGAATCTAATAACCACAGACATTCTTTTACGCACACTGTCAAACTCATGTAGTCCCAAGACATCCAATCTGCAGCGGCCAATATATCAGTCAACAATTCCAAAGGACAGAGAATGAACTATTGCTTGTAAAATTACCACAACTAATTACAAATTAACAAAGAAGAAAGCAAGAAAAAAAGAAGGCGAAATTTAAGGAGAAAGAGAAAATTATGCTTTGGATGAAAAAGTTCCAGTGTCATAGATAGAATGCATATCATTACTAGGCTAATCCACATTATTTAGTCAAGAAGTGTTAAATTGTACTCATGTGCAACTAACACCAAATTAGGAAATTTGAGAGAGACAGCCATCTACCTTAGTTTCTCACCATTGGCATCAATCACAATATGACCAGACGTTCGCTCACAAAGTGTATATCCATACGCAGAAGCAGCAGCAACTAGTGCTTGTTCGTCGGGAGATTCACCTTGATACTCAATGGTGCCAATATTGTCATGCACTTCATCTAGTATAGCTAATGACGATGAGCTATGACTAAGAATAGGAATTACGGTATTACATGCTGCCAATGTCATAAAGAACTCGTGCGCAGCAACCCTCTCTTCCCCAGCTAGCTCAGTATGTAACAATTCCATAAGTTCAGAATCAGTAGGAATTTCTGACTTTAGCCTCAATCTTCGTCGACTTGAAGGGGCTTCTGTTGGTTCTGCACAAAATATTACAAGAGTGATTGACTTGTCTGCAAGACGAGCAAAGCTAGAGGAATAGAAACCTCAAAAGAAAAGAATCACGTAAGGTAATGATTTGCACTTCAATATTATTAATCTGCAAAGATATGTACGACCACAATTTTCTATTATATAACGCATGTTATTAACTAGCAGTACTTAAATAAATAAGCATCATAGAGCACATAAGACATAGAGGAAAAGAAAATGAAGAAAAGCTGCATAATAAGAATTCCATAGTGTTTTCTACTAACTATCCAAACAATGAGGACAGTAGACATAAACCATAATCTCTTTGTCACTGCATTCTGTTGTCTTTGTTACTTTCCTATTCATGATAGAAGCCTTCAGAAGACTCAAGGAGAAGACAGTTAAAGGGGGTTAGATAAAAAATTTCACAGTTGGCAATAAAAGATAAGGACGGTCATTCACCTATTTTTCACAACTCAAATTAATTTAATTAATATCACAGCAAGACGGTGTTAACAAATATATATAAAACTAAACGTCTAAACCCCAATGGTCTACAGATTATACGAATCATATATACACGTGGGCAATTTCTTCACAGCTAAAGAATACATTAAATAGAACTGATACTTTGAGACATCTCTCTCAAGATTCAGGAATGTTAGAATATCAAGAGAATACATGTCTAGATTTATACATATCTGGCTTTATATGTCAAGATTCATCGTATTTGAGAAAGGGAAATCTATAGGATACTTTAGGAGATTCTCTATTAATTATAGAAGTTTACTTACCCTATTAGCGTAGATTTACTTACCTTATTAGCATAGATATTACTCCCTCCATCCAATTTTACATGGCTTTGACTGGGCGCAGAGTTTAAGAAAGACTTTTGGAACTTGTAGAACAAGCCATAGGCATGTTGTGTGACTACAAATCATCTCATTAACAGTAAAATAGAATTTTTTTCATTTTGGTGTAAAGTGAGAACTTATTGTACAAACAATTGGGGTAGTTTGATAAAAAAAAGACAGTCATTGCATGATATCATCTCTAGGTACAAACTCTCTAAAGCCTTTGGACAACACATACAAAATGATAATTGTACAAGATTTGTATTTAGCTTGTGTGATTGCATTTGACAATGAAAGAGCTCTTTCCGCAATATCTAATAAACCCATAAGGTAAGGACAGGAACTGCATCAAGCAACGCTCAAACCAACTACATCAGGTACAGATACTACTATTGGCAGATTGGAGTTTTTGAAGCTGAAGTTATAAATTTGTTATTTAGTCATAGATATCTACTTTATAGTTTATACACTCCATAATGTGAGGTCACAATCAAGAAATTCAATAGGCAGCTGAACTTGCAAAAAATATGTTGATACAAACTCGTGATACAGCACTATCTAGGGATGAACATTAACCATTTGACATTCTGATGTAGTGAAATGAAATCAAAGATTAACTAACATCAACAATGCAAAAAGGACTACATTCTGCATTTCTATCTCTTTCTTTTAGTTTTTAAATAACCTCTCCCTCCTCGACTCCTTGTCATGATGCATAATAGGTAAATATACTATTAGTATTCTATATCATTGACTGGATGAAGGCTAATAATGCTAATGATACAGTAATACAGGTTAAAAGAATCAAATTATGTTTTAAAAGTACATTGTGTATGATAAACATACCTTCAAAATCTGTGTTTAATGATGCACCTGTAGCAGAAAGGGCTCTCCCATAGTTTTTTCCCCACACACTTGCTCTTTTGAATTCCATCTTATTTTCAGTAAGTGTTCCTGTTTTATCAGAAAAAACATAACGTATCTGACCTAAATCCTCATTGATATTCAAGGATCTGCACTGGAACCTTGAGTTACTGTTAGTGTCATACATGTGCCTGTCTCCAATCATGAAATACGACTGTCCCAAGCGAACCAACTCCATGGTGATGTAGAGAGATATAGGTATCATTATCTGGAAAACTATGATGGAACTCAAAAAGGAGAAAAAAGTTTCCATAGGAATCCCATAATATCTATATTTTTTACCATTATGTGTCCCATCAAAGTAAATTTTCCGGTAATAAGGCAGGGTATCAAGCTGCTTCTCGTGCTGCTTCAGCCATATACACATTCCGGATGCTACTACCAAGCACATGACGAAAAGGAATACAGACAACCAAAGGGTTTCCCGGTTCATGTAGGTTTCCAACCTGCTTCTTTTAGAAGGAGATGCTGCACTGTTAAGCATAGCCTTGGTCTCTTGCCCGGCATAAACCGCCACTCCTATTGCCCATTCTGTGTTCTTCAGCTGACAACCACGTAAGATAATGTTTGATTGGCTGAGCGGAAACTTATGCCCATTCAACTCCATGTTGGCTGTGAACTCATAGATATTCCTGTTAGGCTGTTCACACCTGATAACTCCTGAAATTGACTCCACTTCACTGACTAATGAAGTTGTTTCTTGCCTAGCATACCTTGTCTTCAAGTTTGATTCACCGTCTAGATTCATTGTTTGGATATAAGCAATCCCACTAGGATCACTTGTTCCTAACAACACCATGTCACAAGGAATCGTCTCATCAGCAAGGATCTTCACAACCTCACCAACCTTAATATTCTTCCATCTTTTTAACTGAAACTTGCCAAATTGAAGTACTAGAGTCTCCCGGTTATTCTCATTCCTGTCTGATCTGTGCCGTCGCCAATCCTCATAACCATCTTTTATAGCAGTCACAGAAAGCACAAAAAGAAGAGGAAATAGAGATACAGTTCTCCCGAAAACAGCAAGTGGTGGAAGCTGATTCAGAGCAGCAATAGCTAAAAAGTATAAATAAGCAACCCGGTGGAACTGAATGAAGAGATTTTTTGGCAAGAAACTTATTATTGTATATTTGCTAGTGCGAATCTCATTTCCAGTGAATTCAAACTGATCGTTGGTCTTTTTTGGATCATTAACATGGATCAACCTGGCATTATTTCCATGTAACAAGTCATTCTCCAGCTGCATACTTTTCTGAAGAAGCCTCTGGGATTTGCTTAGCTTATCCTGGACACGAGACGAATCCCTGGACGCATCAAAATGTCCTTGAGATGACGTCCGGGTGGAAGCTGCTCTAGATGAAGCCACCCTTGAAATATCACTGGATATTTCAAAGGTCGTTTGCTCGTGTGGATGGTCTTCTGTACCACCCCATGACACAAAGCGTTTCCTCTCTCGTGAGGGGCATTTTGACTGTAGCTCAGCTGTCCCCTTTCTAAGTGAAGAAGAATGCAGCCTAGAATTCCCTACACCTGATATATCTTCTAGTGGTTGATTACCGTCCACCACCACCTCCTCCTTCAAATCACATAAATTGGTCCCCGGTGACTCGTCCAAATCAGCGGAAGTTGATGCATTCTGGGGGAGACATCCCAACGAGCAAATCCCTAACGATGAGTTATTATGATGACGGGGACTTGGTGCAGAAGAAAGCTCAGATGGAGACAGCAATGGCTTGCCGGAAGTCATAAATACACCTCCAATGAGATCACATTGGAGAATATCAAACTAAAACCGCAAGGTTAATCTCAAATCCCTAATTATCCACATATTGACTACCCAAACGCATATTTTAACCGCTGTTAGCTGAATTATTTACTTTGATTTGCCATTGAAATGCTCTATAACAATAATATAAATTATCAACAAGCCCCTGTGCTCAATTCTGTTCAATATTGAGGGGTAGTTCTTTCTTAATCCTCAAAACGCTTTTGATTTTGCAGAACTCAAACAAATCCACCAAAAAAGATGATTTTTTTCCTGTAAATGTGTAATTTAATGAGGAAAAGAAAAAATTGTTCCAAAATGAATAAACAGTAATTAACTAGATCTCAAAAAGCGACAGAATAGCCACCAAAAAAAAGGATCAAATGCATTAAGCAATGCGTAAATTTCCCAATAATAAAAAAATCAAAAGTGAAAATGACAGATCTAGGAATTGAGATCTCTTGAGTTTAGAATAACATATTGACATCTGAACAGCTTAATTTACATAATAAAAAACAAAATCGAAAAAAAGTTAAAAGGAAAAAAGCAAAAGTTAGAACCTGTTTTTATAGGAGAGAATAATATGTTGTCTGAAAATTGAATTTTTATTGTTTTCGAACAATGGTGATGAAGACGGAGACGGAGATCGACCGGAAAGAGGAGAGAGAAAGTGTGTAGAGAGAGAGAGTGGAGGAGCAGAAATATTGGCTTTTATTTGGCTTTTTTCTTTTCTTAACTCGTCGGTCTCTTCCTCCCCCCTTTGCCCCCACCGCTGTTACTCTTTATTTTTATTGAGTTTTATCTGTTTTCTAATTATTGGAATAGATAAAAGCACAAGTTCGTATTATATGACGAAATTAGCATTGGCTTTCTCGTATTTTTTTTTATGAGAGGTATCTTGATTTTTCCTTTTATTTTTTTTAATTTCAAATTTGCTTCCCATGTCAGACTCGATTTGTACATTGCATATGTATACAGGGGTGGAATTATAATTTAAAGTTTATGGTTCTGAACTTGACACCAACATATAACAGTCATAATTACTAGGTTCGTAATTTTATATATATATATATATAATAAATTTTTTAATACAGTCTAAACAAAAGCTACTAAATTTGTTCGAACTCATAACTGCATGCATAATATGAGTCTAATGAAAGTTTCCAGTTTCATCGAAGGACCATTCTTTCCTCTAGAAGATACAATAGAATAACATTTATCGCGAGAACTTACGACAAGGTGCAACCTTGAAAGGAATAAGGTAGAAGCAGTTAAGGGAATAAATTCAGACGAAAGGTATAAGATTAGCAAGCAAATGCTTGTGTTGTTCGGAGCATGATAAATAAAATATTGATCACCTCTTCATCAAGAGTGAGCTTGCTGTGAAGATTTGGAACCATTTTGATCGTCTTTTCAATATAACATCTTTCCAAACGGATTCCCATCCGGTCTTGGCGGTTTAACAAATATAAAATTGAATCTAACCATACTCATGCAATTTTCAAATCCAATAACTTGTCAAAGCAATGGGAAATTAAACAAGGTAAGTAAAGAAGAGAAGCGTTGGCTCTCCAAATTATAGCATAAAAGGCTAATTATGGTAATTAGTAAAAATGTAGAACATAACACAGTAATGTAATGTTCCCAAATTGGAGTATTTTATTTTTAAATCTAGTGTAACACCTAAATCCTTGGTGAAATTCAATTTTATGTATCACTAATAATAGCATGCGTTCTTATTTACTAAACAAAATCTTTTATATAAAAAGGTGTCCCAATTAATGCAAATGTACTTTACAGCAGACAAATTTATTTAAGAAGGAATGAATAGAAAAATATATTGTAGTATAATATAGGAGAATCTTCATGAACCAAAAGCCTCTAAGATAGAGTACGAATTTGTTTCTTGTGTGTGGTGAGATTAATATTACTTTAACCTACATTAAATAGGAAGATGAAAATGAAACCTTATACAGTCAAATCTCTTAATAACAATTTTATTTGTTTCGTATATTTTTGAATGTTATAGCGAAGTGTTGTTATAGAAAATATTATAACATAACATATAAATTGGTTCCGAAAAAACTTGTTTTTATAAAGAAGTATTGTTATATAAGAATAGTGTTATAGAGAGATCTGATTGTATTTCATAATACATAAACCTTACTAGCTCCTAGACTTAGGACTGGTAGGTGTAATGTTTTTTTTTCAAAGTCTAATTTGAGAAAATATTATGCAGTATGATAAAGGAGAATCATCATTAGTGAAAAGTCTTTAAGATAGAGTCAAATTAAATTTTTGTTTAGGGTTAGACACCTTATTATTAGTTTGAATAATTAAATGAGTATTTTTTTTTTTGTGTAATATAAATATTTGTTTTAACCTACATTAAATGGGAGATGGAAATGAATTTCTGTATCTCACTACCTAAACCTTATAACTCATATATAGATTAAGGACTGGTAGGTGCAATGGTTTTCTCAAAGTCCAATTTGGTGTTTTTATATGGCTTGAAATATTACTTTGTAAAATATGAAGTTAGTGTTTGGACACAGATTTGATTGGAAAAAAAAAAGAGTTTTTGAATTGTGTTGAAAAATAATTTTGAAAGTTGAAGTATTGTTTGAACATGTATTTTATTTGAAAAAAAATTTAAATTTTGTTAGTAAGAGAAAAAAATTTCACCCAAAAACTATTATAAATCAGTTTTTGGAAATTTGAAAAAAAAAATTCCCTAAATATGATCATATTTTATAAACAAATAATATTTTTAATTTATTTTTATTTTAAAGTGAAGTCAAAATCTATGTCCAAATGGAGCGAAATAAATTCTATTCTTAAACGCCATTTTGGATCAAACTCCCCCATACATGTCAGGGAGAACATTCTTATGTGTCTAGACTAGACACAATGGAAATTTTACATTAGGATACTTGTATTCTATTCATCGTACTCATACAAAGTATCGAAGATGTAGGAAACACACTAGTGGCACTCCCGAAAACTTCTCACCCGTTTCAATGTTTACATATATGGTTTACTCTTAAACCGGAACAGTTGAATTTGTAACGTAGTTTATAGATAAGCAAATCGATTTGATCCAAAAAATAATAAATAAATAAAATTAAAACTAAAATTTAATGACTGAAATTAAAGAAAATAACAAGCTTGGTTCTGAACTCAGCCTTTCCGAGAACAGACCCGAAAATAATAATAAAGAGATGATAAAGTTGTTAAACTGAGAGCTAAATAGTAAAGTATAGCTTTTGTGTACAGAATATTTCATGTCCTTACAATAGTTGTTGAATAGATCTACCCAGGAAAACAAGATCCTAGGATCACGGTCTCTTAAATGAGAATAAAAGAGTCATTGATGAACATACAAGAACAGACCTTTAATGCAAATATTCTCTTTAACGGCCGCTCATTTAATATTAGTGAATACTCTCTCATTGAATGTTATCCGATGGCAAACCTTTGAACTTATATCGTCGACTATGTTCCTTTCGGAATTTATCAGATACCGGTCACACACGTGGTATCCGATATTGATTGTGTTATTTGTGGCTTGAACTATTTTCTTGTATTTTTAGAAAAATCATAATCCCTATAGGTTTAGGAAAACTCATTGTCCTAATAGATTTGGAAAGGAAAACCTATAGCCGTTGTCAAATTGGGAAACTCTTCTCTTATAGGCTTGGGACTATTTGGGATCTATATATAGGGGTTGTAGTTGGGGATCCTATAGATTGTACTGTGCTTTTCTTCTCATTCATAGTGGAAAACTCTCTCTGCTTTTGCCCTGAGGATTAGTCTTAGCGGAACCTCGTTAAATCCTTGTGTTGTTTTTTCTTCTCTATTTGTTTTGTGTGTGATTGTGTGCTAGTTAACCCACGATATTCCGTAATAATTGGTATCAGAGCAAGGTTCGGGTTTCTACATACAATCTAGGGTTAAGATGTCTTCATCATTATCAACAAAGTACGAAGTAGAGAAATTTGACGGGGGTTCTAGTTTCAGTCTATGGAAGATTAGGATGAAATCGTCCCTGGTGTTACAAGGTTTATGTAAGGCACTTGATGAGGATTTTCCTGAAGAGATGAAAGAGACAAAGAAGGCAGACATGAAGGAGAGGGCTTTGAGGGCGATCTTCATGAGCGTTACATATAGCGTTCTTCGGGAAATTTCTGAAGAAAATTCTACGGCAACGGCATGGAAGAAGCTGGAAGATCTGTATTCTAAGAAATCACTGACAAACCGCCTCTACCTGAAAAAGAGGTTATACAATATTCGTATGAACGAAGGTACATCTGTTAAAACTCACCCTGATGAGTTTAATTCAATTATAATGGACCTGGAGAATATGGATATCAAAATTGAGAGTGAGGATCAGGCCTTGATTGTGTTATGTTCTTTACCACCATCTTATGATAGTTTTGTCGATACGCTGCTATATGGAAAATACAGCATTTCACTGGAAGATGTTAGTAATGCACTAAAATCTAAAGAGCTGAAAAAGAGCTTTCCAGACAGCAGAATTGAGGGCGAGGGTCTTGTGATTAGAGGAAGAACACAACAAAAGGACTTTAACAAGAAAAAGTTAACCGCCAGATCAAAGTCTAGAGAAAATAAGCAACATTGTTATGAGTGCGGGGAGCAAGGTCACTATAAGAGAGATTGTCCTAAGCTGAAGGAGAAAAGAGGGAAGTAGAAAATAGATAATTCGGCATATATTGTTGACGCTGGCAATAATTCTGATGATATTCACTATGTAGGGGAAGTCTGTGTTGTGAGTTCTAGTCATGGGCAGAATTCTTGGATTATTGATTATGGTGCTACTTTCCACATGTGTCCATACAAGAATTTGCTATTTTCCACATGTGTCCATACAAGAATTGGTTTGAAACTTACAAGAAAATGAGTGGGACTGTCTACGTGGGAGATGATAATCCATTACCAGTAGAGGGGGTTGGTAACATCAAATTGAGAATGTTCGACGGAATTATCAGAAACATTGAGTCTTGGCATGTTCCTCGAATAAAGAGAAATTTGATTTCTTTTTCGACTTTGGATGATTAAGGGTATAAATTTCACTCCGATAATGGAATACTTAAGGTGTGTAAAGGCTCTATGGTACTCATGAAGGGTAAACTGCATTCTAAATTGTATCATCTTCAGGCCAGTGTAGTTGAAGGGGAAGATGTTGTAGCTTCTGGAAAAAGTGATCTGAATCAGTCTCAGTTGTGGCACTTGCGACTTGGCCATATGAGTGATAATGGATTGTCTTTGTTGAGTAAGAAGAATTTTTTGAATGGGTACAAAAATCAAATTTTGAATTTTTGTGAGCATTGTGTGTTTGATAAACAGACAAGGGTAAAGTTCAGAAAAAAGGACAAGCACAAGACCAAAGACAAGTTAGATTATATGCACTTTGACTTATGGGGTCCAAACAAAGTTCCCTCCAACAGTGGTGCCAGGTATTTTATGACTTTGATTGATGATTACTCAAGGATGGTGTGGGTGTATTTTCTGAAAATAAAAGATGAGGCATTTTCGACATTTGTTAAATGGAAGACGATGGTTGAGAGGCAGACGGAAAGAAAAGTTAAGTGTCTTCGAACTGACAAAGGTTGGAATTTTGCAATTCTGAGTTCGATAATTTCTGCAGCATGTCACACCTCCTTATTCACCACCCCGGATTAATGAAGGGTAATAAGGGAGTTTTTTCACTTTAAGTGACATTATTCGGATTTGGGATTTATTTATTTATTTCAGAGTCGCCACTCAGATTTTTGACGATGCTCCGGGACACTGTGTTATTTAAAAATCCCAAACCGAGGAAATTTTGACTTTGTTTTAATTTGTCTGCGACCAGAAATCCGAGTAAGGAATTCTGTTAACCCGGGAGAAGGTGTTAGGCATTCCCGAGTTCCGTGGTTCTAGCACGGTCGCTTAACTATTAATATTTGGCCTAATTATCTGATTATTTACATGTTTTAAACCTATTGTGCTTTTTAGCCTTTTTTTATTTTTTGGCCGCTTTTATGGATTTATCTTGAAACAAGTCACGATGGGGTGCACTTGTTTGTTTTTGGACACATTATAACTGCGCCACATGAAATGCACCCGCAATTATAACATGTGATTTTTATTAAAATTTGAATTTGAAGACGGGGACATGAGTTGTCGCACCCAAGTGTAGATTACGTATTCAAGACTATGGTCATGACAGTTTTAAAGTGCTTATTTGAGGTGATGTTTGATTATTCTTCAGATTTTTCTATTTGAAATAACATTTTAGTTTTAAAATCAATTAGGACATTTATGGATTTATCTTGAACAAGTTACGATGGCGTACACTTATTGTTTTTGAACACATGGCAATCACGTCACATGAGATGCACCTGTGGTTGCTATATGCGTTTTATTAGTTGTTTGGAGTGAGGGTCGGGGGTATGAGTTGCCACTCCCGAGTGTAGTTTATGGTAATTTGAGATAATAGTTGATTCTTTTCCAAATTTCAACCTAAATATGTATTTTTCAACCTAAAGGACATGTGAAAGATTGTTTAAGCTTGAATTCTAAAGGACACAAATCTTGGGCTATGGCCGTATTTAGCCCAAGTTATCATTTAACTCTTTTGGCCAATCCTAATTGTGGCTAATTTATAGGGCGGTCACTAGTTTTAGGAAGTCCAACCAAGTCCTAATAATCTTTACTTTTCAGTTTGATGAATAAATAGGAAATATGGTAATCAAAATACATGTTCATTCATACATGCACTTATGAGCATAACACAAAGGATTTTCTTTTTTTAGGCAGCCTGAATATATATTAAATGGATTGGCAAGGCAAAATCATGCTACTTTCAGAACTTTTCTGATTGCTAGCAAAAAGATCGAACCACAGGCAGTCTTGTTAATTTTGAGACAATGATTCTTATCAATTTAAAACAAACTGATCTCATGTTTCTAAAGGCTTAAAATTCACACATGTATACATTGATTTTTCGCAGATTTATAAGACACAAAATAGACTAAAGATAATCTACTGACTTTATTTATGTCGAAACTCTAACTGAACTTTGAGACAACCATTTTTTTTAGATCCAGCGAAGTGTTTTTTACAGATTTCACATACGTTCTTTGCCTAATGTCATTTTCAGAATAGATAGAATGTAAATTCGAATTTTAGGAAAACATGAATAAAATTGAAATTAAGTGTACAGTCCAGTCCTTATTACAACTAAAAGTATATATAGAAAATCTGTAATTACGTTATTATATTGTTCTTAATTAAATACACAAATTCTAATAATATTAAGAAAATAAAAAGAATAATATTAGCTTCTGCTCCTGTCAAAGCCGGCAACTTTCATGCTTTTCGGATCTGTATTCTTCGGCTTTTAGTCCCAACTAGACCATACAGAACTCATGTGCGCTGCAAGAGGCTGAATCTGATCATTACAGGGATCAGATCCAATCCTTTACATGTTTCTCCCCATAATGATATAAGATACAAGTCGTCCAAACCAACATAAACATCTTATGGGGTGCATCTGACCATTAAGGGGGTCAGATTCACTAGCCTTTAATGCTATCTAATGGCTCTATTACGACTTCATGGATATGGAATTAATCCCAGAAGCCTTTTTGAGAGATAAATCTACAGTTATAATCACACCTAGATGAACAGTCAACTTTTAACCAGTAATTACAGATGCAACAGAAGGAACAACCATATATTTTATACATTTTTTCTTAGGTTGAATCTGACTATAAAGGATAGTCTGATTCAAACTTTCATATGCAATCTTGTTTGCCCTTTTTAACAACCATATTACTGCTTCAAACAGTATTCCTTTGGATATTTTGATTATTCTTGGCTTTTTAGAGACTGAATCAGACCATATAAGGGTTCAGATTCTTTACTCTATAGCCCTTTTAACTACATGTTGTATACCCTTTAGAGGGTGAATTTCAGCCATCTATCCTACTGTTTTATGCACTATTATGGGGTGAATTTGACCATTGGAAGGTCAAATTCATCTACCATAATGCTGATACTAAACTATCTAGAGATTTTCTTATTGAATCTCTCTATTGATCAAAGAGACTCAATTGAAAAGTATATTTTTCTGCACTCTTATAGAGAGAGCCTGACCATAGAGAAGGTCATATTCTACACCTCAATACAGCCTTATTTTTAATATAGAACTATGAGTATCTACCCTTTTTATATACATTTGGCCAGAAATAACAGAATGTTTCAGCAAAGAGACATCAACAACACCAACAGTATTCATCACATTCAAAGAGGTTCATTAATGTACTAATAAACATCTATACAGTCACATGTACATAAAGCAAGAGAGATAACCTTATTTCATCACTGACCAACTACTTTAAGCAGAAAGAAGAAGAAGAAGATTCTAATTCAAGAAATTTCATTAAGAAAGGATGAGTTAAATACATAGCTTTTAAGAGAGAAACAAACAAAGAGACTTGACCAAATAAACATCAAGTATGAACAACAAGAAGGAAGAGAGATAAGCAAGCAGCAAACAAAAAAGACCCCCAAGAAAACCAACCAGTCCAAAACAAGAATAACCCAGAAATCTTGAGTGTGGATATTTTAAGTAAGAACTTCCAGAAAACCAAATTCAGCCAAAAGGGAAGATAGCAGCTCAACTAGGCCCTCTACTTATGATACTTGTTTTTTAATCAAAGGGAATCAGATTCAAAACCTTTTAAGTAAGACAATATTTCTGAAAAAATGTGGGAAGGATTCTGTATCCCAGCAGCTCAAAAATGTGAAAATTCTAACTCCCCAGTGTAAAAAAAATCCCTTTTTTCACCTCTAAAAAGAGGGTCTACTTATAGGATATTTGGGAATGAGATATTCTTTGAATATTCCCTATCCAATACTGAAAAATAGTACCAAAACAGTACATAGGGTAGCTGTCAACCTATCTTTGGGACAACTGTCCCTATTCTAGAACATTCTTACCTATTAAAAGACCCTATTACCCTTAAAATTCTGATTTACTAAATCTACATTACCCATTGTACCCCTTGGATTCCCTGAATTCACCATTGGGTAATCAAGGTTAAGCTCACTTTGGGTTATTATTTAACTCTAGTTAACTAACACTAGTTAGGTTCACTAGTTAACTAAGCATTTTGGTTAGTTAACTCCAACTATGTTCTTTAGTTAACTATTAGTTGTTCTTGACTAAGGTTGAGTTAATTAATTAAAGATTAATTGATTAAATGCCTAGAGTTAGTTTCATACTACTTACTTATGTTTAAATCAACTAATTGAAGTAAACCAATCAGTTTTGACTTCTTANTAGCAATAAACGACTTTTACCTATTCATGTGTTCCATTGTGAAGCGTTTTTGAAGAGTTTGATCGAACCTTTCTTTAAAGGTTGCCTACATATCCTTGGCTATAAAGAAATCAGGTCAGTGTAGTTCTGAAAGTTTTGGTAGCTGGGACTACCGAGTAACTGTGGTTTCACTGCGGTTGCTGCTGTTACTGCTTGCTGATCTCCTTATTACACCCAAGTACAAAATGAAGGACTAACTAAAACCTATTAGCTGCTAAATTACAGGATTCCTATCTAGGACTGGGTCTTGAGTCTTGATCCTTTGCCGACTCTGACCTGGATCCTGATGCTTGTTGGCTGCAGGTGCTAGTTCATCCTTCTACAGGCTTTTCGGATCAAGAATGGACATGCATAGCTTGTGACTTCAATCTGCCTCGAGCAGTCCACATCTTTTTCGCTTCTGAACCTTGGGTTTGGTCTTATCTTCTTCTTCTTTTCTTTATTCTAGATCAAAACTTCTTCTTTTGGTCGTCTTGAGTTCCAATGTTCTAGAAACGTACTCTGCGAAAAATCAAGACAAGTGAACGAAATTTTCTGCCCCAGTTTTCACTAGGAAAAATTTCATGAGTTATTGTAATAAAATCTATGCTACTTTATTATTGAAAGCAATAAAAGGCCGGGAACTATGTACCCGGAGTGAATGCCGACTGGGGGATGGATACCTTATGCCTGAAAAGTGAAATCAACTAGGGATTGGAGGCCCTATGTTGGGAAAAGATTGACAAGTTATGCTGTCATCGAGAAGAGATCACCAGGTTATGCCGGTGTCTGGGGGAAGGATCAACAGGTTATGTTGTTGTCACAAAAGAGATCACTGGAAGATCACCGGGTTATGCCGGTGTCTGGAAAGGTTAACATGTCATGTTGTTTCCTGAAAAAGAGATCACTGGGTTATGCCAGTGTCTGAAGATGATCAACAGGTTATGCCGTTGTCAGGAAGATCATCAGGTTATGCCGGTGTCTGGAAAGGTCGACAGGTCATGTTGTTGCCTGAAAAAGAGATCACTGGGTCACGCCAGTGTATGAAGATGATCAACAGGTTACGCTGTTTCCTGAAATAGAGATTACTGGGTTATGCCAGTGTATGGAGATGATCAACAGGTTATGCCATTGTCAGAAAGATCACCAGGTTATGCCGGTGTCTGGAAAGGTCAACATGTTATGTTGTTGCCCTGGGAAAAGGGAGTGGTCAACATATTATGTCGGTGTCTGGAAAGGTCATCAGGTTATGCTGTTGCCTGAGGAAGAGGGAGTAATCAACAGGTTATGTTGTTGCCTGGGGAAAAGAGATCACTGGGGTTATGCTAGTGTCTGTTTGGGTACGGGACCCTACGTTGGCATCAACTGAGGACTAGGATATCCTTGGTTGGAAAAATGTTTGGCTAGGGGTTGAGGGTCCTATGCTACTTTTAGGGTTGCATCATATTCAACTTCAACTTCTTCTCCTTTTTATATATATGCGGGAAAAGATTTTGGAGGAAACTTCCTTTTCTTTGGAGTTAATGTTGCAGAGCTCTTTCTAGCCCTTACGCAATTTCTTTTGGTTGCACCTGCTTGTTGCATGGTTGCTTTCGAGTTTCACCTGTTTCAGATTTTCAAACAAAGAACAATTCGTTAGTTTGAAATGGTGGTTGGTTTTGCGGCCTTGATTTTTAACTGCTTGATCTCAGTTCTTTTGATGAAGATCTCAACCACTTGATTGCTGAGGATTGGGTTTCATCTCTAATCCCCGGACCTTGGCTTTCTAGATTTTACCATGGT
The DNA here is from genome assembly GCA_005239525.1 of Nicotiana knightiana. Lineage (NCBI taxonomy): Eukaryota > Viridiplantae > Streptophyta > Magnoliopsida > Solanales > Solanaceae > Nicotiana > Nicotiana knightiana. The sequence continues at coordinate 59,997 of ML398102.1, forward strand.
GATCGATCACGTGGGACCCAACATTTTATTTTGCCTTTGTAGGCCTTTCACTTGCTTTCTCTTTTGGATTTCCAGAGTATCGGGGGAAGTTTTGGCCCCTCAAATTCTGTTGTGACGGTTAGTCGTGTGGGACTTAACCTTTCCAACTTTATTTCGCCTTTATTGGCCTTTCATTTCTGAATTTCTTCCCACTGTAACTTTAGGTCATTTGGAATATTTGGCTTTTCAAACCTTGCCAAGATGGTTAGCCACGTGGGACTCAACCTTTCAACTTCATTCGCCTTTATAGGCCCTTCAATTTTGACTTTCTCCTTTCAAGGTTTTGAGTTTGAAACATCGGCCTCTACGGATAGTCGAGATCGACTCAATGCCCCTGACGAGGCTTGGTGCCCTTTGTATGTTGGCTCGCGTCAAATGAGAACCCTGTAAATCAGTTTTGCCATCCTTTCTTTGTCTTATTTCCGGAATAGAGTTAGACCGAAAGGGATTGAGAAACAATAAACGACAGAATGGATAATGAGTTAAAATGAAAGGTTTCCCTTTCGGGGGAAGGAAGGAAGGACTTATCTGGAGTGCATGCGGATTTCAAGGAACATGACATGCTTTTTGGACTGGATTTCTGATCCGTGTAAACCGTCCAACTCTCAGAAATTCATCACGATCATTATCTCGAGATTGAGAAACCTTGCCCCGGACTGTGTCCATGTCAGTGACCTATTATCCTTTTCGATCAGTGGCGCTTTTTGCGGGTTTTCACCAACTAACCTCTCTTATTTCTCTTCTTACCTTCGCCTTGTAGTGATCTTTGCGAGTTTTCACTAACAAGACTCTCTCATTTTCAATTTCTCCACTCACCGTCGTCTTACAGTGCCCGTGTGGGTTTTCACCGATAAGACTCTCTCATTTTAATTTCTCTCATTGCTTGTATCTGCTCCGAACAACTGTATTTTCCAATTTTGGACATCTATGCCGATTGATCGGAAGGACTTGAACAGGGTTTTTGGTGAAAAGAATTTGGATTGAGCTACAGCTTTGGAACCTTTCATGCGCAAACGTTGCTGATCATAGCATTTGCCCCAGCTTAAACTCTTGGGGAGATGTGAAATTTTTATTTTGGTGTGACTGAACCCCAGGGAGAGGTTGCCTACGTATCCTTTCGGAATCAAGTCGAACGTAGTTCAGGAAACTTTTGTCGTTGTTTTTGTTTTTGTTTTTTTTTATAAGAAACTTCGGGTTCCAAAGAGGGTAATCAAAGAAGAGTAACCGGCTCAAAGGGTTTGCAAAAGGGTTAATGTTTCTTGGGTAGCGAGAATGAGAGCCTTCGTCATCCTAAGCGGAGAACACTTGCAGATATATAGAGGATCAAACATAATACATTTTGACGGCATCTGCATTAACAACCGTTTTGGGGTCATTTCCTTTGATGTCTCCCAGGTATAACGCTCCTTTTGGTAGCAATTTCCTTATGACGTATGGACCTTTCCAATTTGGGGCGAATTTTCCTTTCGCTTCTTCGTGGTGTGGGAGGATACGTCTTAAAACGAGTTGCCCTACCTCGAAGTTCCTAGGTCGCACTTTCTTGTTGTAAGCGCGGGCCATTCTTTGCTGGTATAATTGTCCGTGGCATACTGCGGCCATTCTTTTCTCATCAATCAGAGTTAATTTCTCCAGTCGGGTCTTGACCCACTCATTGTCTTCAATTTCTGCTTTGACAATAACCCGAAGGAAAGGAATTTCAACTTCAGCGGGTATCACGGCTTCTGTGCCATAAACCAATAGGTAAGGGGTAGTTCCCACCGATGTACGCACGGTCGTGCGGTATCCCAACAATGCAAAAGGAAACTTTTCATGCCATTTTCTAGATGATTGAATCATTTTCCTGAGAATTTTCTTGATGTTTTTGTTTGATGCTTCAACGGAGCCATTTGCTTTGGGCCGGTAAGGGGTCGAGTTGCGGTGTGTCATCTGGAACTGTTCACACACCTCTCTCATCAAGTTACTATTTAGATTTGCGGCATTGTCGGTAATGATAGTTTTTGGGATACCAAAACGACAGATGATATTAGTGTGCACAAAATCCACCACCACTTTCTTAGTGACAGCTTTGAACGTGACGGCCTCGACCCATTTCGTGAAATAGTCGATAGCAACCAAGATGAATATGTGCCCGTTTGAGGCCCTTGGCTCGATCGGCCCAATGACATCCATTCCCCAAGAAACAAATGGCCAGGGCGCCGACATAGGATGCAGTTCTGAAGGTGGCGCATGGATTAGGTCACCATGTATTTGACACTTCTCGATGAAACCAAAATAATCTTTCTCCATGGTCATCCAATAATATCCAGCCCGCAAAATTTTCTTCGCGAGGACGTACCCATTCATGTGGGGACCGCATACTTTTGAGTGGACCTCGCCCATGATCTTTTCGGCTTCTTTGGCGTCTACACATCTTAACGGATTTAGATCGGGTGTCCTTTTATACAGTACTTCCCCACTTAGGAAGAAACTGCTGGCGAGCCTTCGGATGGTTCTCTTTTGGTCCCCGTTGGCCTGCTCGGGATATTCTTTTGTCTTCAAAAATCTTTTAATATCATAATACCATGGTTGGACATCGGACTCTACTTCGACCGTGTTGTAGTAACCATGTCTCTCCTTGATTTGGATCTCCAATGGGTCTATGCGAACATTACCTGGATAGGGTAGCATTGCAGCTAGAATGGCCAAGGCATCAGCTAACTCATTGTGGCACTGAGGAATATACCTGAACTTGACGGTTTTGAATCGTTTACTAAGATTCTCCACACGCTTCCTGTAGGGAAGGAGTTTAACATCTAGAGTTTCCCACTCTCCCTGAGCCTGCTTAATGATCAAATCGGAGTCCCCCATGATCAACAATTCTTCTACATCCATGTCAACGGTCATGTTCATGCCCATTATACAAGCTTCATATTCGGCAGTATTGTTTGTGCAGAAGAAACGGAGGCGGGCCGTGGCTGGGTAGTGTTGTCTCACGGGTGAAATCAAGATTGCCCCTATCCCGATACCTTTCGCATTGGCTGCCCCATCGAAGAACATTTTCCAGGTGTCAGCACCTTCGGAGATTACTTCGATGGAATTGATTTCTTCATCCGGAAAATAAGTGTTCAAAGGCTGGTATTCATCGTCGACCGGATTTTCAGCTAGATGATCGGTCAATGCTTGACTTTCATAGCCGTGCGAGTGACATAGACAATATCGAATTCTGTGAGCAAGATTTTCCATTTGGCTAATCTCCCGGTGGGCATTGGCTTTTGGAATATGTACTTCAAAGGATCCAGCCTCGTGATGAGGTAGGTGGTGTAAGCCAGCAGATAATGTATGAGCTTCCGAGCCACCCAAGTTAGAGCTCAGCAGGTCCTTTCTAACTGAGAATACTTGGCCTCGTAGTTTGTGAACTTCTTACTTAAGTAATAAATAGCTTGCTCTTTCTTCCCGGTTGCATCATGTTGCCCTAGAACACACCCAAAGGAATTTTCTAGCACCATCAGGTATAGGAACAAAGGCCTCCCTGGTTCTGGTGGGACTAACACTAGAGGATTAGACAGGTATTCTTTGATCTTGTCAAAAGCGCCCTGGCACTCGTCCGTCCATTCGATGGCAGCATCTTTTTTCAATAGCTTTAATATAGGCTCGCATGTGGAGGTCAGCTGAGCGATGAACCTGCTGATGTAATTCAACCTACCCAACAGACTCATGACTTCCTTCTTGGTTCTTAGGGGTGGGAGATCCCGGATAGATTTTATCTTTGTTGGGTCCAGCTCGATGCCTCGTCGACTGACTATAAATCCCAGTAATTTTTCGGATGGAACTCCGAAAGCGCATTTGGATGGATTTAAATTCAAATTATATCTGCGCAGGCATTCGAAGAATTTCCTCAAATGCTGCACATGGTCATTTTGGGTTCAAGACTTAATGATCACATCATCCACGTACACCTTAATCTCCTGATGCATCATGTCGTGAAATATGGCGGTCATGGCCCTCATATAAGT